>ML780061.1:224793-260025 GCA_009831015.1 Picea engelmannii
GCGCGTTTTCTTCACCGCTGTTCCTCCTGAGCTTTCACGTCTGAATCCCCAAGGTACTTTTATCCTTTTTATTCTACCATCTCCACTGTTGTACTTGCCATCAATGACAAGCATACGCTACTTGGTAAACATTTGCCAACAGGGTTTAGGTATGGGAAATGCCAAGAAGCCAGGTTACTCACACAGAGGTGTGAATTAGCGAACCAGAGACAATAAGCTTGAAGGAGAAAACTTGCAGGGGGTCTATCTTCTTCATTTTTTGGCCAAACCAGGGGCCGAAAAAGCCCAGCTAGGGGTTTTTGGATGTTCTGAAACCATTGGTATAGGTTTCAAAGGCATTTGGAGAATTATATTACAGGTTTTTCTACAGGGAATGTTCAGAGAGTTCCAAGGAGCCCAGGGCCACCGGTGAAGGAGGTCATGCCCAGGGGAGCCAAAGTCCATTTTCAGTGACAAAATAGACATTCTTGGCTAATTGATATGCTCTGAACTCATTGGAATAGGTTGTAGAGGAATTTGAGAACTTTAATAGGTGTTTTGGCCACAGGGAAGCTCAAGGCCACCAGTAGAAGAGGTCATGCCCAGATGAGCCATGGTCTGTTTTCAGAGATCTAACAATCATTTTTGGGGTTTTTATGTATTCTGAACCCAATGGTACATTTAGTAAATCCATTGGATTTGAGCAGAATCTTGTAAAATAAATTAGACAAACTAATCCCAGAGAGCCTAGTCCATTGATGGAGGCTCAAGGAGATGTAGCCCAGTTGGGGGTGAACTCCTTTATCATGTTGTTGTTGTTGTGAGTTTGTTGGCTATTATTTGCTGCAATTTATTCTTGATGTTGTATTCTTTAAACAACATATTTAACCTTTAAAAACCTCACACATAAACACCTAAAAGGAGCCTAAACTTGACACATAAATCCTCTTGTGCAACTAAGACATTGAGCAAGGTCCTGAAGTTTATTTTAATGGAGTAGAGGGTGCTTGCATAGAAAAACAAGTCATCCCTCTATTTTCAGATCACCTATGGAGAATGGGGATAATTTTTATAAGGAGGTTTTGGACAATAAGCAACCAAGTGTTGGGAAGAGCACTAGCCATTTTGTGTTTGATGGCAACCATTATCGGGTTGTGGTTATGCTGGAAAAGAGGCTCGTGTGCCTGCAAAATGGATTGTAAGCCTGTTGTGTGTTTTTCCTGTTGAGGAAGTGAATCAATAGCCTTGTGAAGCTACTGTGAGAAATCATGAAGCAACTGAGAGTTCCTAGAGTCCCCAACCGATATATTCCTAGCCAGTTGACTGCACTAGGGGCCTTGATAAACAAATGGTACAACTCGAGGGATTGTGAGCAGTGAAGGGGGTGCATTCCTTAGGTAGTGCAGGTTGTGGGGAAAAGAGAGAGATGGAGGATTGAAACTATTGTGGGAGTATAACCTAGGTTTTGGAGTTGTTGTGTGTGGAAAGTGGACAACCAATGGGTCAAATCTCCTTGTCGACTCATAGATGGAAGGTTCATCCTTTGTATGCATCCAGTTGGTTAATTATTAACGGATGAGTGTTTATGTTTTGTTCTTATGTTATTTCATTGTGTAAATTTTATCTAAATGTTGTGTTATGTTTTGTTGGGTTTGCATGCAATCATGAATTTATAACTGCTATAGATGCATGGATATATTGGCATGTTGTTTGTTGTAGTTTTATGGGTTTGTTGCACCTTGGGTTTCTATTAAATGTATGGAGCATTTTTTATTCGATTTAGTAGGCTAAGTCATTTTATACAGTGACGAGACTCAACATGGGTGATGGTGATCTAGGTGGATATATGTGGACACCAACCTATTCCAACTGGCTCAAAAAATTTTGTTGGCAATTTACTATTTTTAGCAGTTTTTATGGGTCCTAAACTTCCGAGACCATTTTGAGGGCTTAAACGACGTTTTTTCACGATCGAGATCCTAATGATAGCTAACAACTTTGATTGATCCCCCTAAATAAATTTCTTCATCAAGACCTTTCCAACGAGCTATCGTGCACCCCAAACATAGATCGTATGCCAAAGTTATGCCCCCGGGAAGTTGATACACCAAACTACCCAAAACGGGGTCCACAAAACTATAGGTTTTTCATCTTCCAAGGTTAGGGTTTTGGATTTTCTTTATGTTAAAAAGGCCTTTGGAGCCTCATTGTAACAATCATATTCTTGTGAATGAGCGTAGCCTTCACATCTCTTCTCAGAGATAAGCTGCCACCATTCTAGTGAGTCTTTCACTATGTATTTCTATAGTTTTGTACTTTTCGCTCATTAATAGAAATTGTGTATTATTGTATCTATGATATATTATTGGATATATGATATATCTATGTACATTTATTTATTATATCTACTCTCTCATTTGATGCCAAAAAACAATATGGATTAGTGGTATCAGAGCATGTTGCTCTTGATCATTTTTAAGTGCATGTCCTAGACGAGGTCCGAGTATAGCAAGTTGGGTCTCGAGCTTGTCTCTCTTGAGGAAAATCACTCTCACATGCCTAAGAAACCCTCCATGGCGGAAAAAAAAGAAAGATGACAGAGTAGAAGATTCTATTAATCTATTTCTTGAACAAGCTCTCATGTGATAAAAGCAGGTGTGTCTTCATCAAGCGACCACTTTGGAGGCACCTCTCCTTTCAAGTTACAAGTTAATTTTGATGTTCCCATATTTGAAGGTCAAATAGATGCGGATTCCCTATAAAAATGGTTAAATCTGCTAGAAGTTTATTTCTCTGATCACAATTTTTTCAACAGGGAAAAAATCACCGTCGCACTCCTTAAGGCTCTCCCCCATGTCAAACATTGGTGGAAAACTTATTGGGAGAAAATCTCCACAGAGGAGTATGGAATATATGGGGCTGAGGCCACTTGGGAATTTTTTATGGATGCGTTCAAGGAACAATATTACCCTATTGGTAACCATGACAACTAGTATGTGAGATGCACCACACTGCGGCAAGAGAGGGGCCAAACAATGCTAGAGTTCACAAATACTTTCCATACCTTTTGCACCAAACTGGGTATCAAAGACTCTGAACGACATCTGGTTCTGAAATATCATGGGGCTTTGCATAGGTACATCCAAAACGAAATGGATTTCCTGGACATCTCATCACTGGAAGTTTCCTATCGATATGTTGTGAAAATCGAGCAAAAATTTAGGCACCAGAACAAATGGGAGTTCGGGTCTACAAATCTGCAACAACCAAAGTATGATAAAGACGATCCTAACAAACAACCTCCTAAAAACCAGTCCAAGCCACAGGAAAAGAAGGGTCATGGAAAGACGAAGAAGGACACTGGAGAGTGGTGTGATTTCCAAAAAATCCCTTGGCACAACACTGATTAATGCCACTCAAAAGTATCATTGGTGTTCGAGATCAAAGAAAAGGATCTGAAACCTGATTCATAATCTAATTCAAAAATTAATGGGAGAAGACAGATCATCGACGTAGACCCCACTACTACTGTCACGATGGAAACAATTCAACCAAAAGAACCAATAGATCTTGAAGATGGGGAGCACATTTTTCATTCATAGATGTGGGTGGAGGGGACCCCATTGCATTTTATTATTAATAGTGGAAGCCAAAAGAATCTCATCTCAACAGAGGTCGTCAAGCAGTTGAGATTGTCGACAACACCACACCCGCAACCATAATACATCGAGTGGCTTCACCATGGATGAGATCTTTGTGTCAATCAACAGTGTCAATTATCATACAGAATTCAACCCTCCAAGGATCATGTATTATGTGATTTTGCCCCATTGGATGCCTATGATGTTCTTTTGGGACATCAATATATGTGGAAGCATCGTGCTATCTATGAGTCTCGACCCTGTAGTGTCAATGTTACTCTGGGGGGTCATCTCTATAGGATACCAGAGGTAGTTCTGACTATTGTTCCACCAAAACAATGTCACAAGGTAATCTCTCATACTGCAAAATTCAACCTCTTCACAATCTATTCAAAAGGTGAACATAAAGACATTGCAACCATTGCAGCCTTGGCCGAAGACCTTTATTTCCAGCAAAAGAAGATTGCATAAGAAAAATAAGATATTGTTTCTTCACTTAAAATGGTGCCTAAACATTGCCCAGTCAATCCAAGATACAATAGGTTGGTGTAACATATTCAACCCTGCCAACAACAGGTTGGTGACAGTCTTCAACAAGCTAAGCAATGCAACTTCTCTAGCAAGGCAATCGACTCACCAAGATTCGGATTCAACAAACGCTTTCCCCTCTCCCCCGAGAACTCAGTGCAATGGAGACCATTGCTTCCTAAGAAGAGAAGATTGATCCATGTGGATATCAGTGGCCACCCACCTATTCCAACTGGCCTAAAATAGTTTGTTGGCATTTTATTATTTTTAGGATTTTTTCGGGTCCTAAATCTTCGGGGCCATTTTGAGGGCCTAAACAACGTTTATTTATTTATTTATTTTTATTTTTTTATTTAATTTTTTTTTCGACAATCAGACACCTCAATAATGGCCAAAGTATTGTATCAATCCCCCTAAATTAATATCCTCATCAAGACCTTTCCAATGAGCTATCATGAGCCCCAAACAAAGATCTTATGCCAAAGTTACACCCCTGGGAAGTTGATACACCAAACTACCCATTACGGGGTCCACAAAACTATTGGTTTTTCATCTTCTGGGGTTAGGGTTTTGGATTTTATTTATGTTAAAAAGGCCTTTGGAGTTTCATTGTAACAATCATCTTCTTGTGAATGAGCGTAGCTGTCACATCTCTTCTCAGAGATAAGATGCCACCATTGTAGCAAGTCTTTCGCTCTGTATTTCTACAGTTTTGTACAGTTCGCTCATTAATAGAAATTGTGTATTATTGTACCTCTGTGTTTATGGTTATAGCTCTGATATATTATTGGATATCTAATATATCTCTGTATATTTATTTATTATATCTCCACTTTCATTTCATGCCAAAAAAAATTTGGATCAGTGGTATCAGAGCATGCTACGCTTGGTCGTTTTTCAGTGCATGTCCCCAAAGAGGTTCGAGCATAGAAAGTTGGGTCCCGAGCTTGTCTCTCTTGAGGAAAATCGCTCTCACACACCCAAGAAACCATCCATGGTGAAATAAAAGAAAGACGTTAGAGCATAATATTTTATTAATCTATTGTTTGAGCAAACTCTCACACGACAGAGAGATGAAATGATGGAGAATTTTTCCCACATCCTTCAACATCTGCCGATAATAGCAGGAACGTCTTCATCAAGTGGTCACTTTGGAGGAACCTCTCCTTTCAAGCTACAAGTTAATTTTGATATTCCCATATTTGAAGGTCAGATAGATGCATATGCCCTAGAAAAATGGTTAAATCAACTAGAAGGTTATTTCTCTGTTCACAATTTTTTCGATAGGGAAAAAATCACCTTCTCACTCCTTAAGGCTCTCCCCCATGTCAAACATTGGTGGGCAACTTACTGGGAGAAAATATCCATAGAGGGGTTTGGAATATATGGGGTTGAGCCCACTTGGGATTTTTTTGTGGATGCGGTCAAGGAACAATATTACCCTGTTGGTAACAATGACGACCAATACATGAGATGGACCACACTACGGCAAGAGAGAGGACAAATAGTGTCAGAGTTCACAAATAATTTACATACCTTGCGCACCAAGATAGGTATCAAAGACTCTGAGCGACATATGGTTCTGAAATACCGCAGGGCTCTACATAGGTACATCCAAACCGAAATGGATTTCCTGTACATCTCATCATCGGGAGTTGCCTATTGATATGTTGTGAAAATCGAGAAGAAATTTAGGCACCAAAACAAATGGGAGTTTAGGTCTGCAAATCCGCAACAACCAAAGTATGATAAAGATGACCCTAACAAACAGCCTCCTGAAAGCCAGTCCAAGCCACAGGAAAAGTGTTGAAATAATGTAACTGCAAAGTGTATTCTAATTATTATTGTGGTATTATTCATTAGATCAATCCCCTATTGCAGATAGATCATGTCAGTTGTTGTAAAAGACAAAATCCACTTTTGCGGATTGGTTAAAGTATAATTGTAATAGGCAAAATAAGAAGTCGGCCCTAGAATATATTAAAGAGGCCCCATAATATATTAAATGTGGTTATAACTACCTAGAAGAAGAAGTCAGCCCTGCTAGTGAAGCGACACTTCCGCACGTGCCAGAATTGTATAAATAAGGAGGCTAGCACTTCACTTAGACACACACTCACTTATTCATTGAGAGACAAGTTTCAGAGCTACAGTTGGAGGAGAGAGAGAGAGAGAGAGAGAGAGAGAGAGAGAGAGGTGCATCCTTGGGAGAGAAATTTCTATATTTGTTTGAGTTATCTCTTGGCATTTTATTGGCTATCTATAATAAGGAAGTTTTGTTGGGTTTTCTCCCCCATGAGGGGTTCCCAGGATAAATGACGTGTCTCTTGTGATTGTGCATTTCTCAGTGATCCTATCTTATGCTATTGTTATTTATTGAAATGAAAAGAACTCTAATAATAGCTTAAACATTAACATGGTATCAGAGCTAAGCTAAAGAGAGCATCTTTCACAAGAGAAAGTGAAAAACGTCACTGTTGTCGTACATGCAAATTAAGGATTTTTATTGACGAAGTATTTCAACCCCAAAACCATCTAGAAAAGTGTGCCCTTCCTCAAGGATCACTTTGGCATCCTCAGTGCAAATTTTCAGTGGCTAGATCTCCCAGAAAGTGAAACCCTAGTTTTCACAAAGTACCAGAAAACCAGAAAACCAGAGTACCAGAAGTACCAGAAGTATCAGAGTAGCAGAAGTACCAGAAAACCAGAAGCACCAGTCTAGAAATCCATTAGTCAAATTTGAGGGGGTAAAAGTTGGATTTTCAAAAATCTGACTGCACCAACTTACTCGCCTTAGCTCAACGCATCTGTACACTGGATCAGAATTTCAAAATTTGAAGTTTGAAAAATTAGGGTTTCCTCATAAAACCCTAAGTTGCAGTTGCAGTCTCAGAATCAGTTGCAGTTGCAGCCGTAGGAGGTATGTACTCACATATGTTTAAATGGTTAAAATTTAAAGAGTATTTGCAGGAGAAGGGATCTCTTGCCATATATTCAGAAGGATCTCAAGATACAACACATTCAGAAGAATAATGCAACTCAGGTTTGATTATTCTAATATGCATCTATTTGTTATGCCATTATCTTGATCAGTGTTGCATGTTGAAGCTATGATCAAATTATTAGATGGATTAAAGTAGAGATCATAGAGTTTATTCTCTAACCTATCCTTCTGTCAAGAGAGCATATTGTCCTAGTACAAAAGACAGGTGGAAGAAAACAATTGTCATCTTGAGTGAAGGAGACTTGGAAGGAAAGTAGCAACACACTCATTCTCAAGGAAAATACTCAAGGTTCCAGGAGAAATTGTTAGTTCCGAGTTTCCATGGAGGAATGTTTGATCACAACACTATGATAGTGTTGACCTCATTTTGTATTGTACTCCTTACCTTTAATTTTTTCTTCAGACAAGTTACAAGTGATATATCTAAAGGATCTACTGTGATGATTGTTCATGCTATTGCTTTATATTATCAAAAGGATATTACTCTTGCTTGTTGTTTTGTTGACCTTGTTCTAGGTCACAGGTAATAACCCTGAGGAAGCTATAGTAAAGGATGCAGAAGGAAACGTACTAAAGGAGAAACCATAAATGAAGCAATCATCATTGGAAAAAAAAAATGGTTTGTATAAGATAAAGGGTCACTCAGAAGATGCCATGGCCCATGCCATTAAGAATCCATGTGAACTTTGGCATAGAATATTAGCTCACATCAACTACAAGGTGCTACCATATGTATGCAAAGCTATCACAGGCCTACTAGAACTCAAGGTTGACCATGAAGGCGTGTGCAATGGATGTGCACAAGGGAAGAACATCAAGAACCCTTTTTCGAAGAGAGACGACGAAGCAGAAGGAGTCCTAGAACTCATTCATTTAGATGTGTGTGGCCCAATGCCATCATCCTCCATTAGTGGGTATGTATACTATGTATCATTTATTGATGATTATTCTCGTAAGACCTAGGTGTATTTTTTGAAATCTAAAGATGAAGTGTTCAACAAATTCAAGGAATTCAAAGCCTTGATAGAGAATCTTTCTGAAAGAAAGATCAAGATACTCAGGTCAGATAATGGAGGAGAATACACCTCAAAAGAGTTTGTAAACTTCTGCAAAGATATTGGGATCAAGAGGGAACTCACTACTCCCTACAATCCTCAACAAAACCGTGTAGCTGAAAGGAAGAATAGAAGGATAATGAAAGTTGTGAAGACCATGATCCATGATCAAGATCTTCCAATGTGCTTATGGGCAGAAGAAGCAATGACAATCGTATATGTTCAAAACTGATTGTCCCATAGTGCACTTGGGTTCAAGACCTCAGAAGAGGTGTTCATCGGAAAGAAACCAGAGGTAAGCCATCTCAAAATATTTGGCTGCTCAGTATTTATACATATTCCGAAAGAGAAGAGAAACAAGCTGGAACCCTCAGGAAAGAAGGGAATATTTGTGGGATACCGTGAGGTCCCCAAGGCCTTCAATATTTTTATACTAGGTCACCATCACATTGAGATCAGTAGGGATGTGACCTTCGATGAAGATGAAACACTCAAGAAATCGAGAAGATTCCATCTTGAAGAAGTATATGAAGAGGAACTCATAATCCCCAGAATTGCAGAATCAGTGAGGGAGGTTCCCAGAGCTGCAGAACCAATGAGGGAAGTCATAACTTCCCCTGATGAGGAAATTCTAGAAGATCATGACATAGTATAATTTCAATAACCTCTTCAGATGACGATATCCCATAAAATAAATCCTGCTTGGGAAAGAGATATAATTCAATATGGAGAGAAGTACAGTTTTCCCAAAGGAACCACGAGACAGGTGAAGAGACCTAAGCCATTCTCTAGTTATATGGCTTTGATGTGTGATCTCCTAGAGAAATATCCTACCTGCTTTGAAGAAGCCATTTAGAAGAAAGAATGGGAAGATGCCATGATAGAAGAATACCAATCCATAATAAAGAACAATGTATGGGAAATAGTTCCCAGACCAAAGAGCAAGGATGTGGTATCTTCCAAATGGATCTTCAAAATAAAACATGCTGTTGATGGAAGTAATTAGAAGTATAAAGCGAGATTTGTCTCTCATGGATTTTCTCAAAAGGAAGGCATTGACTATGAAGAGACATTCTCTCTTGTAGCCAGATACACTTCGATCAGAACCATCATAGCCCTTGCAGCTAAGATGAAGTGGAAGTTACACCAAATGGATGTAAAGACAACTTTCCTAAATGGAGTCATCGAAGAATAAGTGTATATAGAGAAACCTCAAGGATTTGAAGTTGAAGACAGGAAGTCTCATGTCTGCAAGATGAAGAAGGCTTTGTACGGATTGAAGCAAGCTCCTAGAGCTTGGTATGGCTAGATAGATAGTTTCTTGACGAGCTTGGGATTTACCAAGAGTAAAGAAGATTATAACCTCTACTTCAAGGTTATGAACGATGAGCTAGTGATATTATTGTTGTATGTGGATGACTTAATCTTAACTGGAGAAGAAAATCTCATCACTGAATGTAAGAAGAGGTTCGCCTCAGAATTTGAGATGAAAGACCTTGGCCTAATGAATTATTTATTAGGTCTTGAGGTATGGCATAGTCCAGAGAGGATCTTCCTTAACCAAGGAAAGTATGCAATCGAAATCTTGAAGAGATTTGACATGTTAGAGTGCAAGTCCATGAATACACCCATGGAAATGAAGCTGAAGCTGCTAGTCAACACTTTGTTAGAATTGATTGATGCTACACTGTATAGATAGATTAGTGGATCAATGATGTACCTAACTAACACCAGACCAGATATTTCACCTAGTTGCTGCAAAACACGTGATGAGGTACCTTAAGGGTACATTAGATTGTGGTCTCAGTTATGATGGAGATCATGATTTCACATTGAGTGGGTACACTGATTCAGATTGGGCTGGAAGTGTCTCTGACAGGAAGAGAACTTCAGGAAGTTGTTTCAGTTTGGGATCAGCCATGATCTCATGGCAGAGTAGGAAGCAATCCAGCATTGCTCTCAGCACAACATAAGCATAATACATTGCTGCATGTTCTGTTAGCTGCGAAGCTATATGGCTTCGAAAGTTGTTGACCGACCTATTTTACCTAGAGATGGAAGCAACCACGATCCTATGTGACAACCAAAGCTACATAAATATGACATAGAATCTTGTATTCCATGATAAGTCAAAGCACATAGATATCCGATATCATTACATTTGTGACATGGTGCAGAGAGGAGACATAAATCTCCAGTACGTTAGCATGGATGAGCAGGTTGTTGATGTGTTGATCAAGCCTCTATCTCGTGTAAAGTTTGATCATTTTCAAGATAAGCTTGGTATAGTCTGAAAGGAACTTCCTCGAAAGGGGGAGTAGTATTGTGATGAGATATGCCTAGTACTATGCTTCCAGCTTAACCACTGTGATGTAAAGAAAGTCTAGTTGTTGTGATGAGATGTGACTAGTACTGTGCTTCCATCTTGATAGTTATGATGTAAAGCCAGTCTAGTATCTTGCTTCTAGCTTGATTATTGTGATGTAAAGCAAGACGGTGAGATGAGACTAGTACTGTTCTTCCATCTTGATTGTTGTGATGTAAAGCAAGACGATGAGATGAGGCTAGTACTGTGTTTCTAGCTTCATAGTTGTGACGTAAAGCCAGTCTAGTATCTTGCTTCCATATTGATTATTGTGACGTAAAGAAAGACGATGAGATGAGTCTAGTACTGTGCTTCCAACTTGATAGTTGTGACATAAAGCCAGTCTAGTATCTTGCTTCCAACTTTATTGTTGTGACGTAAAGCAAGACGATGAGATGAGGCTAGTACTATGCTTCCAATTGGATAACTGTGACGTAAAGCCAGTCTAGTATCTTGCTTCCATCTTTATTATTGTGACGTAAAGAAAGACAAGTACTCTACTTCCATATTAAGAGCTGTGACGTAAAGCCAATCCAGTATTATGATGATGAGCCAGCCTTGTGCTGTGATGATGATGTATTAGTTTTATACTAATCCATATTGATGCAGATGATGATTGCATTCCTTTGAGAATGGCGATGCTGCCGATGAGAAAAATTTCGATGATTTATAGATATGTTAGTCAATGTTCCAAGATGATATTGATGATGTTGTCCTCCTGATGCTATTGATGATGCAATCCTCTCTCTCACCTGATGTTATTGATGATGCAATCCTCTCTCTCACCTGATGCTGTTGAAGAATACCCTTCTTGTTAAGGGGGAGTGTTGAAATAATGTAACTGCAAAGTGTATTCTAATTATTATTGTGGTATTATTCATTAGATCAATCCCCTATTGCGGATTGATCATGTCGGCTGTTGTAAAAGACCAAATCCCCTTTTGCGGATTGGTTAAAGTATAATTGTAGTAGGAAAAATAAGAAGTCAGCCCCAAAATATATTAAAGAGGCCCCATAATATATTAAAGGTGGTTATAACCACCTAGAAGAAGAAGTCGTCCCTGCCAGTGAAGAGACACTTCCACATGTGCCAGAATTGTATAAATAAGGAGGCTAGCACCTCACTTAGACACACACTCACTTGTTCATTGAGAGACAAGTTTCAGAGCTGCAGTTGGAGAAGACAGAGAGAGAGAGGTGCATCCTTGGGAGAGGAATTTATGTATTTGTTTGATTTATCTCTTGGCATTGTATTGGCTATCTATAATAAGGAAGTTTTGCTGGGTTTTCTCCCCCATGAGGGTTTCCCAGGATAAATGATGTGTCTCTTGTGATTGTGTATTTCTCAATGATCCTATATTATGCTATTGTTATTTATTGAAATGCAAAGAACTCTAATAATAGCTTAAACATTAACAAAAAGAAGGGTCATAGAAAGACGAAGAAGGACATTGGAAAGTGGTGCGATTTCCACAAAAACCCCTGGAACAACGTTGATGAATGTCTCTCAAAACAATCATTGGTGGCTGAGATCAAAGAAAAGGAGTCGAACTCTGATTCAGAAAATAATGGAAGAAGACAGATCATCGACACATACCCCACTACTACCGTCATGACCACAACAATTCAACCAAAAGAACCAGCAGATCCTAAAGAGGGGGAGCACCTTTTTCATTCACAAATGTGGATGAAGGGGACCCCGTTGCATTTATTTTTGATAGCGGAAGGAAGAAGAAACTCATCTCAGTAGAGGTTGTCAAACAGTTGGGATTGTTGACAACACCACACCCACAACCATACAACATCGGGTGGCTTCATCAGGGACACGATCTTCATGTCAACCAACTGTGTCAATTGTGATACGACATCCATCCCTTAAAGGGATGAGGTATTATATGATATTGATCAGTTGGATGTCTGTGATGTTCTTTTGGACCAACCATATATGTGGAAGCACCATGTTATTTATGAGTCTTGACCTAGTAGTGTCATTATTACTCTGGGGGCTCATATTTATAGGATACTAGAGGTAGTTCCGACTATTGTCCCACCAAAATAGTGATGCAAGGTAATCTCTCATACTAAAAATTCAGCCTCTTCACAATTTGTTCAAAAGGTGAACAAAAGGACACTGCAACCATTGCAACCTTGGCCCAAGACCTTTCTTTCCAACAGAAGCATATTGCAGAAGAGAAAGAAGATAGTGTTTCTTCACCTACAATGGTGCATAAACACTTCTTAGTCAATCCAAGATACAACAAGTTGGTTGAGTAGATTCAACCCTTCCAACAACATGTTCGTGACAGTGTTCAGCAAGTTAAGCAATGCAAATTCTCCAGCAAGGCAAGCAACTCACCGAGATTCAAATTCAACAAACGTTTTCCCCTCTCCCCTGGGAACTCAATGCAATGGAGACAATTACTTCCTAAAGAGGGATGATTGATCCAGGTGGATATTAGTGGCCTCCCACCTATTCCAACTGGTTCAAAAAAATTTGTTGGCAATTTACTATTTTTAGCAGTTTTTCGGGTCCTATACTTCTGGGGCCATTTTGAGGGCCTAAACGACGTTTTTTCATGATTGAGCACCTCAATAATAATCAAAGGCTTTGATTAATCTCCCTAAATGAAGCTCCTCGTCATGATATTTCCAACGAGCTATCATGCATGCCAAACAAAGTTCATATGCCAAAGTTATGCCCCCGAGAAGTTGATACACCAAACTAGCCAAAACGGGGTCCACAAAATCGTTGGGTTTTCATCTTTCGGGGTTAGGGTTTTGGATTTTATTTATGTTAAAAAGGCCTTTGGAACCTCATTGTAACAATCATCTTCTTGCAAATGAGCGTATCCATCACATCTCTTCTCAGAGATAAGTTGCCACCATTCTAGCGAGTCTTTCACTCTGTATTTATACAATTTTGTACATTTCGCTCATTAATAGAAATTATGTATTATTGTATCTTTGTGTTTATGGTTATATCTCTGATATATATATATATATATTATATTATTGGATATATGATACATCTCTGTACATTTATTTATTATATCTACGCTCTCATTTCATGCCAAAAAATAATCCTAATCAGATGGGTATGTTACATAATGGTATCAAAGCTTCTGGTTCAAATATTGGGCTTGTATGGGCCAAGAACCAGTGTGGATTCAAGAAAATTCGCTATTACATAATTTTTTTATGAAGAATTTGGGGTAAAACGAAGAAAATTAGAGATAAACCATCAAATTCATGAGCAAAATTCAAGTTTAAATTACTCAGGATTGTCTAAGAGAGGTTCAATAGAGTAGAACTGCAGAGTTGCAAAGTTAAATTCGACCTGGAAGGTCGAAATTCAAGTTTTAATGGGAAATTGTAGCACTGGATAGATTCCATTGAATCGATGGTCAAAATCATGTTTGGTCTCAAGATCAACAACTTAGATTCATGATGATAAATTTAAAAACTTATGAGGTTTTCGTCCTTTTAAAGGTGAAGTGAATCAACAACCATAATCAATTTTTGTCCATTTTGAAGTTGAAGTAGATTGATGACTAACATTCATTTTTCAGTAGTTTCAAAAGTGGATCAAATCAACGGTCAAGATTTAATTCGATAGTTGTAAAAATGTGATAGATTGACGGTCTAGATTCACTTTCTGTCGATGTTTGAATCGATGAGATTGGAAAAGAGTTCAGCTCGACCAAAATAAGTCTTTGATAGTAAGGCATCGACAGAGTTGGGCGAATTTTGATATATAAATAACCGAGATCATTTTTGAATGGGAAATTGATGGTCCAAATTCATTGGGGATTTGGACGAAATTTCTATGTGTCAGAGTTGGCCAATAGAATTCGTCGACAATTGATGGTTGGGTGTCGATCGAATTGGCAAAGTGTTTCAATCAAACAAGGGACAATGTCGATGTCCGATAGCTGATGGTCAGTCGGTCGAATTTGTGAGGTGTTTGGTTCATCCAAGAAAAACCATTGACGATCGATGAAGAAAATAGGGTGATGACGTGTCATGTCATGTCATCTATGTTGACACCTTAGGATGATGTTTCATACCACATCAACATCCATGTGTTATTCCATGTCAGCAGTTGCCACATCATCCCATAAGTGGTCGATGTCTAATGGTGAAGTTGACTGAATTTGAGAAGTGTTTTGTTATCCAATAGGAACAACCAATTGTTGGGTCAACTGATTTGGTAAGGATTTTCATCCACCAATGAAAATCGTCGATAGTTGGGTCGATCGGTTTATCTATGTATTGAAATCGGCTGCTAAATGAATGGGTTGATGACAGACGGTCGGGTCGACAATTTTGAAAAGGTGTTGTGCGCGACCAAAGGATTTATCCGATCGTTGATAGAGTAAGATCAATAGTCCAAATTTCTTTCGATTTTGAGATCGACAAATCATATTTAAAAGGTTGTTACAATAGTAAAACAATCGGTTTTATATGAAAATTTTCCAATTTTTTTTCATATTTCTGAAGGTCATTAACTTGCAAGACAATTTTGAGGCCCTAAACAACATTTTTAGGTAATCAAAGCCCATGAGAAAAGAGCGTACCAAGGTACACTTTGACTCTATAGATTAAATAAAATAAGTTGGAGAGAAATTTCCAATGATCTAATATGTTCGCAAAACAGAGCTCGTATGAGAAAGTTATAGTTGTAACAGTTAAGGTAAACTTTCGGCACCAATTTACTTCTAGAGGGCATAACGCCTAGCTCAAAAGTCTTTTTTGGGCATAAGAGCAGTCAATGGGAAGCTTATAAACCATAAAAAACAGTTGTGGAGACAAATTTGGAATCTCAATATGTAAAAAAAGTGTAAGAAGAGAAAGAGGACACTTGTAGCATACAAGGATAAAAATGTAAATTAGTCAAAACTTATACGGGTTGTAACTAGCAATCTGAAGCCCGGTTAAGGGTGAAATTCTGATGGATCATTTAGAAGGTAGTCATGGGAATACCCAATTAGTTTCTACCAAAATCCCAAGGAAATTGGTATAGGGATACATGAACAATGATAAAATTGTTAAGCCAGAAGAAAAGCCCAAAGGGGCAAAGTTGTCATTTCTAGATTGCTACAGATATTGACTGTAGCATCAATTTGACCATTTGAGAGTTTCTATGAATTCAATGTTAGTAGTATTATCTATGTCATGTAGATAATTTTTCTTAGTTATTGATATATTTACCTCTGTGAGTGGCAAAATTTAGTGTTTGATATTATTTACACCAAGGAGAAAGGTGTACAAAAGGGTTAAATTGGCAATATTCAATTGCCTATAACTTTCTGCTCGTGGCTCAAAATTAAACAAGAAAGTAGTAATTAGAATGTTATTGAATAGGAGAATCTAGATATCCACTCAGAATATATTTTTGAGTTATAGGATTCTCAAGGAATCAAGAGAATTTTTTTTGGTGAACTTGAAGGACACCATTGAGTAGAATGGGAATTTCAGGAAACCATAACTCTTGGATCATAAATCAGATTGAAACATGGATATGGTCATTGGAAAGGTAATATAGAAGATATATTGATAAAAATCCTAAGTTCTCCAGGGGAGAATTAGGTTGTTCCATAAAGTTTCAGAAAAAAGTGGATTTGGATTCCATGAACTGTGTAACTATTCAGTGTGAGGATTTTTTTTAAATAATGTCAAAGTTTGGAAAAACTTTTTCAGGCGATAGAGGTGTATTCCATAGGTAATTGTTGGGTAAGGAAGAGTATTGAAACCCCTGATAGTGCCTATGCATAAGTATAGAGTTACACTTGAACTACAACAACCTAATAATGGGAAAAAGGTGGTTGAGATTGTTAACATGGCATTGTTAATTAGTAGAGAAATGCTCAAGCAGATAGTGTTGTGTGAAGGGATTTCTAGAAAGAGGACAAGATTCCACAATTGATCATTGTGTGGGTCCGTTCTAGATTAATTATAGGGTCCATAAGATAGGGAAGCAGTTCAAGCCTATATAGTTGGCTAAAGCATATAAGAGCTACAAAGGGAAGTGTGGGGCTCCAAAGGAGGTGATGAAAGGATGGAAGATGTATAAGGAAGAGAAAAGGAATATTAGTATTCATATGCTATAGAATTTGAATGGTTTTCAAAGGAAAATCAATATAAATTCTCACATAAATCATGGAACCAATAGGTGAAGAGTGTTACTACATGCACAAGAAGTTAAGGAGGACTCCATAGCCTTGACGGTGGAAATATAGTGAGGGCTACAAAGCTTGTTGCAAGAGAAGAAAAAGGGGATGTTGTGAGATAAGGTGTGGCTCATGGAGTGGACGAGTCATATCTATGAGAAAGTATAAGAGTGCAATACGAAGGGATTGTTAGATATGATTTAACAACTTTTGTCTAAAAACATGAGTACCTAGAGAAAGAAAGTTGCCTCTATTTATTGATGTTTTGGCATCGGGCAAACATTCTCCTAGATTGGTCATGTTTATTTGACCAAGGGAGGATGATACATTCACTCATGGGGCTATGCTAGTGGTGAATGGCCCAGGATGTTGATGGTTCTCCAATTAGAAGCATCAGGCAGACATTCTCCTAGATTGGCCATGCTCATTTGACCAAGGGAGAATGATACATTCACTCACAAGGATTTTCTAGTGGTGAATGGACCATGCGTAGTCTTTCTCCTTAGTCATGCTGATTTGAAAAGGAGTGATAAAGACTCGATATGCAACATCGGGTAGACATTCTCCCAAATTGGTCATGCTAACTTGACTAAGGGAAAATGATACATTCACTCATGGGGATTTGCTAGTGGTGAATGGCCTAGGTTCAATATTTTTCCTTAGTCATGCTAATTTGATAAGGAGTGATAAAGACTCGAGATGATAGATTTTATCACATGCCTGCTCCAGGTTGGAGTGATCTAATTTTTATAGGGCAGGTTTGTCTTGTTTACAAGTCTATTCTAATGTTGACGATGTAGGCTCAAGGGACCTCTTGTGATGAGGGGATTTTCCGTAGGTTTACTCAACATTAGAGCCCTATATCAATTAGACATGCATGTGAGGCAATTTCACATCAACAAGGCTCATGGAAAACTTTTATACTAAAAGAAGAAAGCCAAGAAGACAAGTCAAAGACCATTAAAATATCAAAGAAGCCCCAAAAACGCATTAAATGAATTATTGTGGACAAAAGAAGAAGTCGAACCCACAAGTAGATAAAGGTGACTCATATTACTATAAATAAGGGCTTGATCAATTCATTTCTACACATCTCACAGATCTTCTCATTAAGTGTGCATTAGCCAGTTGTCAGTTGCCAGTTGCAGTTGCCAGTTGTGCCAATTTTGTGGTGGACTATCTATGAGGGTTCTTCCTCATACCAAGGTTGGGTTTCCCAGGGTAAAAATATTGTGTCTATTGTGCATGGCTATGTTTCTATTATTATGTTATTTCCATTGTAGTTTTATTTCAGTTGAGATTTTTAGTGTGTAATTATTCTATGATAACATTGGCATTAAAAATCTATTTTAAATCATAAGGAAATAATGATTAGATACATGGTTTTTAGAGTTTTGTTAAGATTTGTCGTTGCACAGTCTCAGATCTGTCATTTCACATACTTTCTCTGAAATTTGTTGGGAATTTATTGGACAGCGTTTTCACTAGTTTTTCTACATATCAACTCACCTTGACCTAACGAATCTACTGCATCTCTCATATTTACATTTGGTCCAGGTTGAAATTTTAGGGTTTTTCAGTTTTGTTGGCATTCTTTAGGTTGTTCTTGATTTTGGATTTTATTCCAGGCAGGTTACCATGAAGGAATGATTGGTCACAACACTAGAAAATTTTTGTTCTTGTGTTTTTTTTGGCTCTTGTTCTGATCAAGTTACTTTGGAGGAATGATTGGTCATAACACTAGAAAAGTGTTTTTCTTGTCTTTTGTTCAGGTTCTTGTTCCGGGAAGGTTACCATGGAGGAATGATTGGTCACAACACTGGAGGAGTGTTGTTCTTGTTATTGTTATTGTTCCGGGTAGGTCACATGAAATATATCTAAGATGGATCTATAGTGACGGTTGCATGTGGCAACAAATTAGATGGTCTCTGGTTTGAGACATTGAGCAGACTGTCCAGACAAGGAGTTGTGTACATGAAAATATACATCCATGTACCGAAGGAGAAGAGGATGAAGTTAGAACCTTCTAGAAAGAATGATACTTTTTTGGGATACATAGAGTCTGATATGGAGATTGATAGTGAGGAGCAGGAGGCTCTGAAGGATGATATTACAGATCCCTCCAGTCAATATGTTCATCCTTCAAACTATCAAAAGGAGTTAGTAGAACAAGCAGAGCTAGTGCATCTACATAGAGATGTTGTCGTGACCGGGAAGAGGTCAGCTTAGTTTCCAGACACTTTGTAGGATACAAAGAGACATGCATCTCCCAGTGATACTTTCAGGGAGAGAAAATTACCTCATATATTCTTGAGTTACATGGAGTCACATCATTGATTCCAAACCTTCTAGTTATGGTGAGGAGCACATGGCTCCACCAGTGGTGAGGCATGTGGCCCCACCAAGTACCAACTCTGAGGTAGCCAAAGTTTAGAGGGATTCAACCCCAAGGATCCAGTAGAGAGGAGCAACATCCTAGGATAGTTTATATGAGATCAGACTTCAAAGGAGTTCAACAGATGTAGAGGGAGAAGGTGGCTCTCGAGATTGTATAGACTTAGAGGGAGTCAAGTTGTAGAGGGATCATGTAGAATCAGAGTGATCATGATCTCAGAGAGATTCAGTTGGCTTAGAGGGAGAGTTGGTCATTCAAAGAGAGTTCCCCCTCAGGTTTAGGTGGAAGAGAGACATCTTCCATGACTAACAGACAGGTTTCATGAGTTTAGGAGGCCAGACATAAGCTTCAAAGGAAGGAGGCTTCTAGGAGATGTGAGACCTCCTGGAAGATCCACTTTCTTTAGTAGGTTTTTCTACAACCATAGAGGGAGCAACCAATGAGGAAGAATAGAGAGGAACACTTGCTTTAGTGATAGAGGGAGATGGCCTCAGAGTTCAAAATGAAGGATCTTGGTTTGATGCATAATTACTTGGAATTGGACGTGTGGAAAAGATCAGTTGAGATCTTCCTCGGACAGGGGAAGTACACATTTAATATCTTGAGCAGATTCGGTATGATGGACTGCAAGTCCATGACTACACCTATTATGAAAAATCTGAAGAAGCTAAGTGATTTCGCTTCATATTTGGATTTGGTGGATCCCACTATGTATAGGTAGTTGATTGAATCCTTGATGTACCTGTATAACACTATGCCAGATATTTTCTTTGCAGTGAGCAACTTGAGTCAGTTTATGGTTGAGTTGAGACACTTCCATTGGGTTGCAACAAAGAATGTGTTGAGGTATCTGCGTGGTATAGTTGGATATGGTTTGAGATACATCTTAGGTGGTGAAGTGAGGTTGTAGGGATATAAAAATTATGAGTGGGCAGGGAGTGCAATGTATAGACAGAGCACCTCGGGTTTTTTCTTCAACTTGGGATCAACTATGATATACTGGTTTAGTAGAAAGTAGAATTTTTTAGCAATAAGTACAACATAAGTGGAGTATATTGTATCCAATTTCACAAGTCGTGAAGCAGTATGGATTCAGAAGCTACTTTCAGGACTATTTGATCAGGAGCTAGAGATGACCATGATACATTGTGACAATCAAAGTCGTGTCAAGATTTCGAAAAATACAACATTTCATGATAGGTTGAAGCATATTGAGATCAAATATAACTTCATATGAGACATGGTACATAAGGGAGCAATGAAGCTTCAGTACATGTCCGCAAATGAACAGATTGTAGACATTCTCACCAAGCCTCTGTCTAGAGCGAATTTTGAATACTTTAGAGACAAGCTTGGCGTGATGCAGAATGTCTCTCTCACTAAGAGGGAGTGTTGATGTTTCAACATCAGGTAAACATTCTCCCATATTAGTGATGTTGATTTGACCAAAGGATAATGATACATTCACTCATGGGGCTATTATAGTGGTGAATGGCCCTGGATGTTGATGGTTCTCTTGTTAGCAGCATTGGGCAAACATTTTCCTAAATTGGTCATGCTAATTTGACCAATGGAGAATGATACATTCACTCATGGGGCTTTTCCAGTGGTGAATGGACCAAGTTTAGTCTTTCTCCTAATTCGTTCTCATTTGACTAGGAGTGATAAAGACTCGAGATGCAACATAGGGTAGACATTCTCCCAAATTGGTCATGCTGACTTGACCAAGGAAAAATGATACATTCACTCACGGGGCTTTGCTAGTGGTGAATGGACCAGGTGTAGTCTTTCTCCTTAGTCACACTGATTTGATAAGGAGCGATAAGGACTCGATATGCTATATGATATCACATACCTTCTCTAGGTTGGAGTGATCTAATTTTTATAGGGCAGATTTGACTTGTTTACAAGTCTAGCCTAATGCTGAAGATGTAGGCTCAAGAGACCTCTTGTGATGAGGGGATTCTCGGTGAGTTTAATCAACATTAGATCCCTATATTAATTAGGCGTGCAAGTGAGGAGATGTCACATCAACAAGGCTCATCGACAACTTTTCTAGTAAAAGAAGAAAGCCAATAAAAAAAGTCAAAGAACATTAAAATATTAAAGAAGCCCTGGAAAAACAATAAATGAATTATTATGGACAAAATAATTAGTCAACCTCATAAGTAAATAAAGGTGACTCAGATTACTATAAATAAAGGTTGGATCAATTCATTTCTACACATCTCACAACTCTTCTCATCAAGTGCACATTAGCCAGTTGCCACTCGTCAATTGTGCCAATTCTATGGTGCGCTATATTTGAGGGTTGTTCCTCATACAAGGGAAGGTTTTTCTATGTGATAGGGTTTACTAATTGAATGGTGATGTACTTTCTATCTTGAATTCTTCTTAAGAAAAGTTGTTGGGTTTTCTCCCAAGGTTGGGTTTCCCAAGGTAAAAATATTTTGTCTATTGTGCATGGATATCTTTCTATGATTTTGTTATTTTCGTTGCAGTTTTATTTCAGCTTAGATTTTCGGTGTGTAATTATCCTATGATAACAATGACATTTAAATATATTTGAAATTGTAAGGAAATAATCATCAAATCTGTTTGAAATTGTAAGGAAATAATCATCAAATCTGGAAATTAGAAAAATCAACATTATTATCAAAGTGTACAACAAAAGTAGGGTACAAGTGCATATGGAGGGTGTAGCATTTCCATTTGGAGAAAAGAAGTATTGAATGGCCAAGTAGTGCTTCACAATGAATCGCTCAATGAAGTGAAGAGATATATTTAAAATTGAGCCAAGCCATGGCTGGAAAAGAGTATTAGAAAGATGACATAAAAGAATATTTCAGAATGTTGAAATGCTAATCAATGATAATGGTATTTCAAGACTGGTTTGGTCAAGGAAATGGGGAGTGGCTAATTATATTGTAGTGCTAATGTTCAGCTCGAGTGGTGCATGTTACAACACTATGAATATTGAGAATTATAGCCAAAATATGTTGGGACAGGTTTTGTCAACAACTAGTGGAAATTAGAAAAATCAACACTATTATCAGAGTGTGCAACAAAAGAAGGGTACAAGTGCATATGGAGGGCATGTAATTTCCATTTGGAGAAGAGTAGTCTTGAATGGACAAGCAATGCTTCACAATGAGTCACTCGATGAATTGAAGAGAGATATTTAAAATTAATTCAATCCATGGATGGAAAAGAGTATTAGAAAGATGACATAAAATAATATTTCAGAATGTTGAAATGCTAATCAATGATAATGATATTTGAATACTGGTTTGGTCAAGGAAATGGGGAGTGGCTAATTAGATTGCAGTGCTTATGTTCACCTGGAGTGGTGCATGTTACACCACTATGAATATTGAGAATTATAGCCAAAAAATGTTGGGACATGTTTTGTTTCTATAAAGGAAGCAGTTGTGAGACGACAACACTAGTGGATCTAGTGGTTGGAAATGCAAAATGGCCAAGTGGGACTTGGATGGAAGGTTCAAAATAGGGGCCAATGGTGCACAATTGATCAGAATGGAAGTGCACAAGGCAACAAGGTTCTACAAAAATTCAAGGACAACCATCTACAACAATAAAGCTAATTAATTAATTAAATCTGAAATAGATATGCATTGGAGTGCATGATAGAATTGATGCATGATGCATACAATAAAAATAAAAGGCATGTGCATGAAATAGGCATAACAGATCAAATACTTGGTTGGTGCATATTGATGCGCATTGTGCATGTGGACATGCATGAACATGTTGGTCGCATGAGAATAGACTAATAGTAATATGTTGATATATATATATATATATATATATATATATATATATATATATAATGATGCTACGATATTTGAATAAAAGTAATGATGGATTGTGTATCTAGGAAAAATGAGTATAACATGTTGATATTGTTTCTTATGGTATCCATTCATATGAATACAAACAAGGATAGTGGGAATGCTAATCAAGAGGTTGATGAAGGGAGCCTACGAGCTTCTACAAAGGACCAACTGATCATGTAGCATCAAGTAAATTGATGACATCCATGCATGTATGCATTTGGGGTTGTTATGATGTATACATGCTGAAGGGAATTGAGATAATAATTCCCTAATTCGAATCTCAATATTTGATCTAATGCAAAGGAAAGAGGCCTTGAGTATGAAAATATTATTTGTTGCTTGAATGCATTTGTGGGAAATTTAATTGCATATTGTATTATGTTGGTTATGAGATCATAACGAAGTTAAGTAAGGAGACATTAATCCTACTGTTGTGATGAATTCCATTAGAGATGGTCATGTGTGAGGCCATGATGAGATTAGATACATAAAGGCTATAGTACCATCCAAGTGCATAATGGTTTTCCTCTATACAACCAATGTTTGAACTACAACATTTTTTCCTACACTAAATAACACTAAGGGATGATGTTCGTAGTGTTGTGTATGGGTTGAAGAGGAAGGTATCCAAATGATCGGATGGGTTATGGGAAAGAGTTTGGATGATGTATTGAGGAGTGGGCCATACCTTCCAACTCACATGGTGGAATACATGACATGAACATATGGTATTCTACAATCAATGTATGGTTGCATAGTGCAGATGTGGCCATGATTATTGACACATTGATTTTATTATTGGTAAAGTTTGATTGCATTATGAAAAGATTGGTATGTTGATAATCCACGTATAGTGAATGATGGATTTATTATAGATAATACGATTAATGGCTGAATTCCATTTTAATGTGAATAATGGTTATAAATGATTGAATTGTTGGTAAATTACAATTCTGAGATCATTTGATGAACTACTGAAAATGTGAATGAGTGCTAACAATCTTGTCTGGCTACAAGAAAGTTGAGGAAATTACAGGTAGAGTGGTCTTGCACATGACAATGATGTAAGCCCAAAAGAAAGAATAATATATACAACTGCAAGAGCCAAACATATTGAGCAAAAATATCATGCATGGGAGTATTTATTTTCATGTATAAATATATTTAATAATTGGAAATTGTTATGATATGCTAACAATTTGTTTGGTTGCATGGAAATTAAGAAAATTTTAGGGGAAATGGTCTTGGATATGGAAGGTATATGCTAACATAATCCCATAAGGAATATTGATATCTACTGCTGCAAGAGCCAAATAACTATGAGCAAAAAACTCATGTTTGGGAAATTATGTTTTCTCGTGTAAAATGGATTTGAAATTTTATAATGGAAATTGTATGATGATGTCTCATATTGACTGCATGATTATGATGTAGATGGGATGATTTACATAGGTTATAGTTTGCTATTGGAATTCTAGAAGCAAGTTGGCATTCATATGTGTGAGAACACCTTGGAAAATTATGGATCACCTAAGGGACTATATAACAATTAAAGGGATGTTTGAGCATAGAGGGTGAGTACAACAAAAGAACCATGTTGTCAAGCCTGAAGAGTGAACTCATGTGTGAGTTGCACTATCTAAGAACTAGGTTTCCATGCCTAAAGAGTGAACTCCTAGATGAGTTGCACTACCAAAGAACTGGGTTGTTAGGCCTGAAGAGTGAATTCCTGTGTGACTTGCATTGTCAAAGAACCAGGTTGTCAGGCATGAAGAGTGAACTCCTATGTGAGTTACACTATAGAAGCAAGGCTGCTGCTAGTTATTTCCTGGTAGTTCTTCCCAATAGTGAGTCCCTTGAGTTCCAAATAGTGATATTCCCAGTGATCTGTGCCAAAGAGATCCTAATAAACAAATGGTGTAGCCCGATGGACTAAGAACAATGAAAGGGGCACATTCCTTGGTTCAACCTTGATAAATGAATGGGATTCGTGATGGACTAAGAGAAGTGAAGGGGTACATTCCTTGGGTTGGGAAGGTCAAGAGGAAGAGAATTGGTGTAAGTTGGGATAACTGTAGGAGAATTTTAGTGGCTTATGTATATGAGTTGGGCCAAGGTGACTTTGTATCTATGTTTTGGGGCTGAAGCACCTATGTATTTAGGATTTTGGGGGGTCACACGTTCTATGTATTTGTGGTATTGGGGCCAGAGTGCTTATGTTATTTTGTTTAGGCTTGAATGCCCATGTGATTTTGGGCTAGAGAGATTATATGTTGATTAATGGTCGAGGAGATGAAATTGTAAAATGGAATTACACTTGTAGGGTGTTGTGCTCTAAGGATGATGCAAAAATAAGGTGGGGGTGGGGAATGTAACATCCCCAATTTTAATCCCCGTGAATTAAAATGTAATTGTATAGTTGTGAATCGGGCTGGTGAGCTGATGTGTTGGGGCGAAGAGCACGTATTGGTTTAATGTGGTTGGGGGCCGAATTGAATGCTATGTGCATTTTGAATAATTAATAAAAGTAATAATCGTTGGATGCGATGCGAAAGAGATGAAGAATGATGCAGGGTACGATTTCACAAGAGAGAGGGGTCCAAGGGGGGATTTATTCATGGGTATTAATCTAACCCACATTCTTGAAATTATTGTCATTGTGTATAGCCTTCTATTATGTTGAGTGTTCCCAAAGCTAATCATTCAACTCATGTAAGAGGGTGGGTGTGAGTGGTCACATCCCATAGTTATTGGAGAGCATGGGTTGAAGTAGAATCATCTTTGGGAAGAGTGAGATTCAAGCAAGAAAGGGAGAAGAAGGGAAATTCGTATGGAGAATGGGGACAATTTTTATAGGGAGTTTTTGAGCAACAAGGGGAGAGCTAAGTGCTGGGAAGAGGACCAACCATGATGTGCTTGAAAGTATCCATTATTGGGATCTAGTTATGTTGGAAAAGAGGCCCGTGTGCTTGCAAAACATGTTGTAATCCTGTAGTGCATTTTTCTTGTTGAGGAAGTGACTCAAGATCCTTGTGAATGATGAGAAATCCTGAAGTAGTCTAGAGTTCCTAGAGTCCCCATTTGAGAGATTCTTGGCCAACCAAGTGCACTAGAGGCCTCGATAAATGAATGGTACAACCTGAGGGACCGTGAGCAGTGAAGGGGGTACATTCCTTGTGTAGTGTAGGTTGTGGGGAAAAGAGAGAGTTGGAGGATTGGAACTGTTGTGGGAGTAGAGCCTGGGTTTTGGGGCTACTGTGTGTGGAGAGTGGACAACTAGTGGGATGGATCTCCTTGTGGACTCATAGCCTCAACTCGTAGGTGGTCTTCTCTTGAGAGAAAATAAACAACAACGCCTATGGCTAGGAGGTTCATCCTTTGTATGCAACCAGTTGGTTAATTATTAACATATAAATGTTTATGTTATGTTCTTATGTTATTTTGTTGTGTAAATATTATCTGAATGTTGTGTTGTGTTTTTATGGGTTTGCATGCATTCATGAATTTATAAATTTTATATATGCATGGATAAATTGTCATGTTGTTTGCTATAGTTTTATGGGTCTATTGCCCCTTGGGTTTCTATTATATGTATGGGGTGTTTTTAATTCAACTTAGCAGGCTAAGTCATTTTCCGTAGTGATGGGACTTATCATGGGTGTTGGGAATGTTACACAGAAATTTTTATGTACAATGGTGTAGATGATGTGGAGAGAACCCTCACGATTTCCACACAAGACCGGGGTCGAGAAGGGGATAAACCCGAGACCATGAGCTTAGTGAAAGGAGAAATTTTGCTATCTCACCAACCTAAGTAGGATTAAGGGGTTAATGTGTGTTACAGTGGCATTCTTGCCACCGGTATGGGTTAACAAGCAATTGAATAACACGTTTTCCATACCCTATTTCTACCCTATAATGTGGTCATTAAAACTCAAACGACCACTATAGGGTGGTTGAAGATGAATTCATGGGTTGGTGCATAAGGATGCACTAAAAATAAGAGATAGTTGACAAGTTTGAAGTCCATGGTCAATATATTCACTTCCAAAGTTTGTTTGGAATGCAACAACAGTTCAAGAAGTGTACTAGTAGGGAAGATTCACCAGCTAGAATTTTACCAAATTAAAAATTGAAACTCACAAACTTCCATAGATGTGGGAAAGAGAGATATTTAAATGGGAACTAGAGGAATATGAGGACGATGAAGCCTATAATATATACCCCAACTTTGTAATCCCCAAGTTCAGCCATTGTTTACCCCTAAATGGGATGACCGAGTTTGATCAACTAAGGGGCTAGAATTGGGCACAAGATACAATGAGGGAAGAACATTTCCAATGACAATGTTAAACAAGGATGACCAAATCATCATATTCCGGATTTTTTGGGGATAGAGATGATAAGAAGAATCAAACTACAAGATAAAGAAGGTAAGCAATATAGTTCTAGAGAGGATGAAGTGCACACTGCAAACTAACCTCATTCAACTTGAAGCTTGTGAAAATTTGGAAGAAGTAGCTCTTAAATGGGATGCAAAACTTGTTATCAATGCCAACCAATTTATTAAAGAATTCAATGTACAACAACAACAATAGGAATTGAGCAGGCATGATAGATAAAATTAAAGGAGTCACTATGAGAGGCATAGAAACACTTAAGCCTAGATAACTTCTCGAGGACAAATCCTAGTGGATCAAAAAAGAAGTAGTCATGATAAGGCCAAGGGTAGTAACTGAACACAAGGATAGGAAATATGCCAAATTGGTTCATGAAACCACCAAGGTCATCCCAAAAAGTAAAAAGCAGAGGCATAAAAAAACATACATAATGACGGGCCTAAAGAAAAGTGCGAAGAAGGGAAAGTTTATCAACATTGGATCATTGGGAAGAATATCCCAAGAAAAGGTTGATCAATACAAAAGAGAAAAAACGTAAACATAACCAAATGGAAGTTGATAGTATCATAAAGGAGGCCTCAATTGGCAAGGAAAGTGTCATCGCATTAAAATTTGAGGGAGAAATAACACAGTTCGTACTTTATCAGATATTGCTTAAGATGACCACTGCCAAATATACAGAATTATGGGGAAAGTTAACAAGTAGCCAAACAAGAGTCCCACCCTTACAATAAAGAACCAAATTAATATCAATTCCCTTGAGACACTTTAGAAAAACTATGAAGAATCCAAGTGAAAAATGATGCACTCTAGAAGGAAAAAGAGGACTCACAATGATGAGAAGAACAAACCCAAAGAAAAAAGGACAAGTTTGTAGAGAAAAAAAGGTAGGCCAAACAAAAATTTGAAAATGAGTGTAAGGGTAAAACATGGGTTGATAATGATCCAAGTGGATATTGGTGGCCACCCACCTATTCAACTTGGCTCCTCTTGACAATTTTTAGTTTAACACGTTCTTCTGTACTTCTATGTAATTGTGGGCTCTACACTTCCGGGGTTGTTTGAAGCCCTACACATCTTCCAGGTGGATACTGGTGGCCTTCCACCTAATCCAACTAGCTTATTTTGTATGTTTTCATGTCAACACATCTTTTTGTACTTCCAAGGCCGTTTTGGGGCCCTAAATAGTGTTTTTTTGGCTCACCATAGTTAAACTATACATAGAGTCATAGTTTGATGGTGTAATGCATAGTTCTCGAAAATACCTTTCCAACGGGATATCACGTGCATAAAACAGAGGTCCTATGCAAAAGTTATGACCTCAGGAATTTGAGGTACCAACTTACCCATAGGGGCTCACATAAATTTTGGCGTTTCATCTCCTAGGGTTAGGTTTTTGGATGTCTAGGGTTTTGGAATTCATGAGTAATGTCAAAATGGCCTCTAGAGCCTCATTGTAATAATTCTATGTAGACATATGCATGTAGTAGCCACATCTCTTCTCAGAGATAGCTACCACCATTCGAGCAAGTGTTTTGGTTCTGCAGTTTTATAGTTTCAGCCTATTTTATTTATTCAATAGAAGACATTGTTCACTAGATATCTATGTTGTTCTTCATATCTCAGTGTTTATTGTATTCACTTTGTTAGTTAGTTTGTTTCGCTCCTAAATCTAGATCAGTGGTATCAGAGCAGTCTGCTCTTCATTTATTTGTCTTCGTGCATGTTCCCAACAAGAACTAGGTACAATAAGTTGGGACTTGAACCAATCGAGTCGTTGCAAGATCGATGACACCGAGCCCGAAAAAAACCCATGGGGGATGAAAATAAATATGATGGAGCAGGAGATCATTTTAAAATGTTGCTCGAGGAATCCCTTGCATGACAAAGGAAAAAAATGATGGACAACTTTGCGCAGATCCTTCGATGACTACCCATAGGAGAAGGATCTTCATCAAACAACCATGCAACCCCCTTCAAGGTACAAGTAAATTTTTATATTCCATTATTTGAAGGACTGATAGATGCCTATGTTGTAGATAAATGGTTGAATCTACTTGAAGGGTATTTTTCGGTCCACAATTTTTTCGATAGGGAAAATATTACTTTTTCACTCCTCAAGGTCGTCCCCCATGTTAAGGATTGGTGGGATACTTACTCCAAGCAAAGGACCATAGAGGACTTTTCAATATTTGTGGTTTCCCCTACATGGGATTCCTTCTAGGATTCCATTAAAGAAAAATACTACATTGTTGGAAGCTATGAGGACCAGTACACTAGATGGACCACCCCGCGTCAGGAAAGGGACCAGATAGTGCTAGATTTCACCAATATTTTCCATACCCTGCACATCAAATTGGGTATCAAATACTCTGAGTGACATCTGGCGCTCAAATACCTCAGTTGTTTGCATAGATACATTCAAATAGAAATGGAGTTTCTGAACATTGCCTCATTGGGTACGGCTTATAGATATGTTGTCAAGATCGAGTAAAAGTTTAAGCAGAAGAGGCGAGAGTTTGGATCTGCACACTCCTCAGAGCCGAAGAAGGGAAAAGGTGGCCTCAACCCACACAACAAGAGAGAAAGAAAATATGGTCACTCTCAAGACAACCAGTCCAAGACACAAAACAAGAAGGGAAATGAGAAGATGAAGAAGGACATGGGAAAATGGTCTAAATACCATAAAATCCCTTGGCACAACACCGAAGAATGTCGCTCCAAGCAATCAATCGTGGTTGAGATGAAGGCTTCCGAGTCAGAGGTCGATTATGAATATGAACCAAATTCAGGAGGAGGGAAGCGGATTATCGATGTTGAACCCAACGTCACTGTCGCTACCACCAAATTCCATCCAAGCGAACCAGAAGAACCAGAGGAAGGGGAATGCCTCTTTCACTCATAGATGTGGTTAAAGGGGGATCCACTTCATTTCATTGTCGATAACGAAAGTAAGAAGAACCTAATCATAGTAGAAGTCTTCAAGCGGCTAGACCCGCCGACAACACCACACTCGCAACCCTACACCATTGGTTGGCTTCGCCAAGGAAGGGATCCCTGTGTCAGCGAACAATGTCGTCTACCCTACGACATCAAGCCTTTCAAAGATGAGGTATTGTGTGATATTGCTCCCCTTGAAGTTTGTGATTTTCTTTTAGGACAACCATATTTGTGGAAACATCATGTTGTGTATGAGTCTAGACCCCGCAGTGTTATTATTACTTTGGGTAGACAATTGTACATGATACCAGAGGTAGTGCCTCTTACCGCTATTTCTTTCATCTCTGCTAAGCAATGAAATAAGGTCATTTCACAGACTAGGAAGTTTGTCTTCTTTGTGATCCGTGCTCAAAGTAAGTAGTAGGTCGCCTCTACACAAAGCGTCTATTTGTAGCAACAACAAGTGGACAGGATCATCGAAGAGTACAAATATATCTTCTCCTCACCCACCGGAGTACCAACTCACTTCCAAGTCAAGCATCCAATTGATCTAACCCCCAGTGCATCTCTAACTAATGGACTAGTTTATCATCGCTTACTGGTGAAAAATGATAAAATCAAGCCTGAGATCCAAGAGATTATTCAAAAGGGGAAAATTATACCCAACTCCTCCCCTTGCAGGAGCCTGCTTGTACTGGTGCAGAAGAAGGATGAGACTTAGAGACTCTGCATTGATTATAGAGCATTAAACAAAATCATAGTAAGGAATTGGTACCCAATTCCCAAGATTGATGATCTTCTTGACCAACTCAAGGGGGGGAAGTTCTTAAGAAAGATTGAGCTAAAGTATGGCTACCACCAGGTTCCCATCGAACAAATTGATGTATGGAAGACAACTTTCAAATCTAAAGAAGGTCTCTTCGAATGGTTTGTCATGCCCTTTGGCTTAACAAATGCAACAACAACTTTAATGAGGTTGATGGATGATGTATTGAGACCCGTCACCAACTCTTTTGTGGTGATATATTTGGATGACATCCTCATCTTCAATAGAACTTGGGAGGAGCACATGCGACATATTCAACAGGTTTTGAGCACTTTGCGGCAACACAAGCTAAATGCCAACTTGGAAAAATGCTCCTTTGACATGAACATTGTCCAATACTTGGGCTACATTGTTGATGAGCATGGGGTACATGTTGATCCCACTAAGATTTAAGTCATCCATGATTGGCCAACTTCTACCAACGGTTCGTGTTGGGATTCTCCCATATTGCATGGGCCCTCAACCAAGTGACCAAGGGCGGTGGCAGGGAAAATTTTGTGTGGCGTAAGGAAAAAAATGAGCAATTGATGATCTGAAGCATCACTTATGCTCATCTCTAGTACTCTCCTTGCCCAATCTGAAACGACCGTTCGAGATTGAGATTGATGCATCTGACTATGTTGTAGGTGCAATTATCACTCAATACGATCATCCAATGGCATACCATAGTGAGACACTTTCAGATACTGTCCAAAAATACCCCACCTATGACAAGGAAATGTATTCCACTGTACAATCTTGTCGTGAATGGAAACATTACATTTTTGGAAAGGAGACGATCATCCACACTGATCACAAGCCTCTGTAGTTCATACAAACATAGAGGAAGTTGCAGAATGACAACCATCAAAAGTGGTCCACCTACCTACAACAGTTCCATCTCAACATCAAGTATAAGACATGGAGCACCAATCGTGTCGTTGACTGCCTCAATCGGTCTCCCATGGATGCACTCAACACTGTGCTCCATTCCTATGGAAATGAGGCATCTAAGTGGCCCCAAATTTATCAGCAAGATCTAGACTTTGCCACCACCTATCAGTTCTTGGGTACATGCATGAATGTCATTGATTTTCACATTCAAGACATAATGTTATGCCATATGGGCCATCTCTATGTTCCTACAAGCGAGTTTGAAAAGAGGATTTGGGAAGCCCACTACAGTCGGATGACAAGACATTTTGGCATGGAGGAAACTGTGGTCGTTCCACATAAACATTTTTATTGGCCAAAACTTTGATAGGATGTCAACAAGTATATCATATATTGCACTGCTTGTGCCATTGCCAAGCCATCCATCAAAAAGCAAGGCTTATACACCCCTCTTCTTACCCTCGAGAAGCCTTGGGAATCCATCTCGATGGATTACATGTCTGGCCTTCCGTCCACCAAGCAAGGCAATGATTGTGTATTTGTGGTCATTGATCGGTTTTCGAAGATGGCCATCCTCACATCCTGCAAGAAGAACATCACAACGACCAATATTTCCAAGCTCTCCTCCGAACGAGTGTGGGTCCTTTTTGGAATACCATAGACCATTATCTCCGACCAGGACAACAAGTTCCTCAACACATTTTGGTCGAGTCTCTGGTCATTGTTGGACACCAAGCTCACTAAATCCATGAATTTTCACCCCCAAATAGAGATCGCCAATCGAATGATTGTGCACATCATGTGAATGTACAACTCTAATCACTTGTGTACATGGGATGAGAGTCTCCCCTATGTTCAAAACAGTTACAACATGGCTCTCCATATCTCCACTGACCATAGCCCATTTCAGGTGGGGTTGGGATTCCAACCCTTAGGTCCCATTGATGTTGCACTACCTCTTGCAACCACATAGACATACTCTTCCCATGTTCAATCTGAGACTAACAAAGCCACCAGATTCATTGAGCAGATTCAACACATCCGCCAATAGGTCCATGAGATTTTGTAGAAAGCCAATGCTAAGTACAAGCAACACCATGATCAACACAGGGTACCGCACCCGTTTTCGGTTGGATACAAGGTCTAGTTAGATTTGCATAAAGAGAATCTTACAGGGCCCCATCAGAAGCTTTGCCCACTTCACTATGGGCCTTACACTATCACCAAGGTTGTGGGTAGAAATTCTTTTGAGCTCAACACTCCACCCTTCCTTGGCTTTCACCTAGTGTTCAATGTGGACCTCCTTTGACCATATTTTCCACTATTATTGGACACCTCAGAGATCACAGAACAACTGAAACCAAAATATCTCAACCCTAACTACATGGAATAGACATCCATTAATCAGATAGTGGACACACAGGTCAAGTGCACTCGCCAGCAGAAGATCCAGCTTTATCGGGTTGTCAAAGTAGGGAAACTCCTCCACCAAGGAAAGTGGCCCACTCGGGGCCAAATTCAATAGAATTTTCCCCACCTGATGGGGGAACTCAATGAAATGGAGACCATTTCTTTCTAATGGGGGAGGACAGATGATCCAAAAAATGAAGGTATTACTGATAAATTGCAAGTTAGTTTAATGTACTTTTTGCATCGGATCGTTAAGAATGCGAAAAACATAAACTTGTTATCTTGTTTGCAGAATATCAAATGTGACTTTTACTTGATGCTTATTAATGCATAAAGAGATCAGCCATTAATATTCATGCTGCAAATGAAGAGAATAGAATAGAAAAACAAAAAGAGAAATAGAGACAAGAGGTTGATAACGGAGTTCACCAATCGTTGGCTACATCTTCGGGCCTGCTTCCAAGTGGAGGACCCCTTTATTGCTTGTTAGCACTCTATAATTTTCCCAAGGCTATGGGGGCAGTCATAGAGGCAACATCAAAACCACTTCGAGTCTTGGATCTAGCCCTCCAAGACTGAGAGAGGGATCTTTCTGTCTGATATAACTTTGTTTGAAGAGGATATTAGGCTAGTTACACAGAACATAGGATTTGTTTTTAGGAATTGGGTAGGGGCAGAGAAGAGAAACCATGGGCTATGGAGTCACTGTAACAAATGATCAAAAATCCATGTCAACAGACTAATATTTGCAGGACAAGGTAGAAAAATCATTGGATCCTTTAACTTAAATGAAATGGGAGAGATGGAACAGGTTAAGAAATCCAATTAAACACAGAGCAACTGAGAATTCTAAGTTTAATCTTCAGTGGAAAACATAAAAAACTATACCAAGCCAAAGACAGAGGGTACATTAAAACCAATTCTGTTATTAATATTCTCAAAATAATTCAGAAGCAAACATTAATTATGATAACAGAGAAAACAAATTTATAGAGAGAGATGCACATCACCAGTCGAAATAGTCACAAGAATCCTGCAGCATATTATTGTATTATTGAATTGATGAAAGTACAGAAAGCTCAATGAGTTGCTTTACAAAAACTAAATCATGGTCCTCTGACTGATCAACCTCCCTTTACACATTTGAATCACTACAATTTATAAAACAAACTCTCCCCAGGCTCAGAAGGCCAGATTCAACTACCTTGACCAAGAATAGCATAAAATCCCCAAAAATCTGGAACTGCAAATTTGGCCGAATTTGCTGAAAATAGGGGTACACTCAGTGATTGATTTATCCCAATCAGTGACACCTGTGAAAAACCTGAAGGATTTTATTGTATATTATCTTGTCTGAAGAAAAAACCTCCTTCAGTTTCTCAAATTTCTATTCCACCTCACCGAAACATCTCCCACAAAATCGGGACTGTAACAGAAAAAACCAGAAATCCGAAAAATGAGGCTGAAAGATCGCCTTGATTCTACAAACTGGTGGCACCTTTGAAAAAACTGGGAGAGTTTTTCGTTCTTCATCCCGTTATGAACAAAAACCTCTTTCGGGTTTTTAAATTTCATCTTCGTTTTTCCATAATCCACTTCATAAGAAGACTGGTCAAAACTGGAAAAACAATGGTTTTGTGAAATTGGGGGAGGGCGGTTTTGGAGAGGTAAGTGGTATTTCGGACCCCCCTTGAGGTGGTAAGTGGTATTTGGAAGGGGGGGGGTCCGAAATCACCTAGAGGTGACAAGTGTCCCTCCCAATACCACTATTCCGGACCCCCCCCCCCCC
>ML780061.1:260103-275492 GCA_009831015.1 Picea engelmannii
TCGAAAAACATGGGGGGGGGGTCCGGAATTTTTTATGAGCATTGATATATATTTTTTTGGGATGAGTGCATAAGGTGCGCTTTATGTTTTTAATTTATTTTCTTTTTGATTTTTTGTTTTATTTACTAAATTTTAATTTTTTTTAATGTTTTTATTTTTTATACATTCTTGTATTTATGTTTTAATTTGTTTTTGTATTTATGTTTTTGTTTTATTTTGTTTTTGTTTTAATTTTAATAAGTTTTCTTTTTATGTGTTTTCTTTTTTTAACTTTTATTTTGTTTACTTTTTATTTATTACGTGTAGTTTTATTTAGTATTTGTGTTTTTTATTTATTTAATATATGTCTTTATTATTATATTACGTTTGTTTTTTTTAATTTTTAATTTTATTATATTTTATTGTTAATATTATTATATTGTTTTTACTTTTTTATTAATGTTTATTCTAACAAACTAACCTAGTTATTAACAACTAACTTAATTATTAATCATTAATTAATTAATTAATTAATGATTAAGTTATTATTAACAAGTCTAACATAAATCTACGTATACTAAATTTAATTATTAACATTATTAGCCTATTGATTGTTCTTTTTGTTTACCCTAAGTTTATTTATTCATGGATGGGTGGCGGGTGAGATGTAGCTAATGGGACAAATGGATAAGGGAGTAAGGGTGCAGCGGAGGATGAAGGATGCATCAGGATTTGGAGGATCGGGCGAAATGGATGGAGGGGAAAAATGGGTCAACCGAGCAAGAAGTCTTCATCATGGGGGCAATGCCAAATCAACAGTCGAAGAATCGAGTTACCTATAATTATAGGACCCCAACATTTCTGTTTAATAATGCTCAAAGTTCTCTTACAATGCTCTTTGTTGTTACATTACATGCTTCATGTATTCTGTGCAAGACCTCCTTGCTCAGATTCATGCATGCACCATCAAAATCCTCTCAACAACATGAGAAAAATTCCTCTCAAAACATGAGAAAAAGGCCATAATTTACAAACTGATCCTTCAAAACCCTGCACCAAAAAGTTCTCCTACAAGCTTCAAAAAGCCTGGTTCTTATAGTTTTCAAGGCTCAAATGAGGAATCCCAACTTCCCTCAAGATCTGGCCTCTTTCTGGGATCAAACCCCCCTTCAAATGGCCTAAAATCCTCAAAAAATCCATTTTCAGGGCATAATATCAATAAAAAATCACCTCTGTAATGTTTAAAACCCACTTTTAAACCAAAAATGTAGATTATCCCCCAAGACAGGGTGTGCATCCCCTTTACCAGGTCACATGGGGCCACATGGCCAAGTGCCAACACTCCAAGTGTTATGCGTCAGCCCCCTTAACTGTTAGCTCCTGGTTTTGGGGCGCCTTCCATGGGATCTGAGCTAATCTACCCTTGGGTGCGCCCAGAATTAGGCCTTGGATGCACTTCTGTAATGAAACCACGTACTGGGGCTTAACCCTAGCTCCCTTGCGCCCTCCTTTGGATATTTGACCCCAAAACTATAGGAAAGTGGGTTTTTTTTCATAAATTTGACTTTTGGTAGGTTGGTAATTGAACTTTTCCAAAGACTTGGAGCTAGCCATGGGTCAAAGGTTCAAATCCCATGGACCCCAAAATACTTTTTTACATGCCAACCAATAGTGAAGTTCCACGTGGTTGCCCATGTCTGGGCCATGTGGCACTTATTCATTTGTCAGTTGACCATTGACTTTTGCCATAGAAGAATCTGATTGTCGTGCGATATTTTTCACATCCGGAGTCTATTTTGAGGAAATGAATATATGGACAAAATCAACGTGACAAGACAGTCGTGATGCAATTGGTTTCATCCAATTCTAATAACTTTGAGTTTTGAGCATTTTCTGAGCCTGGGGAGCCTCCTGGATCATTCCTCCCCACTTTGGAAGCTTTTGGACCACCAAAAGTCTGCTTTTACTCAGGCAAAAAGTGAGAGTACTGCCTCCCCACTTTGTCCTATATCATCCATCCTCTCTGCTGGGAGAATGATCACCTGACTAATCACAACAAACATGAAAACTGAGATAGCATTGTTTATCAAAGTAATCATGCCATCAACTGCACATTCATCTACATTGTTTGTCGTTGTTAGCAGCCATACACTACTGAATAGCAGCAAACCAAATAACAATACTAAATGTGCTAATGAAACAACATGCTCCCTCTTCTAAACAGGAATAGTAATCAAATTATGCAGTTGAACCTCATGCTGTACCCCTGGTGACACTTCATGACTATTTGAAACATATGGAATCATCTCATGTTTAGCATCACTAACTTCATTTTTTATTATAGACGTAAGTGTTAAACTTTTTCTTGCATTTACCATTCTTTTTAACTGCCCTGTAGCTGCAAAGGACTTGTCAGTTTTCATGCGATGAGCACGAACAATGTACTCCTTCCCATCTTTCTTGAAGCAATACTTGTTTTCCTCCCTGTAGAATATGGCTTTCCTATCATAAAGGTATGGGCTTCCCAATACAATTCCACATATGTCCAGTGGCACTATATCAAGCTCTACTTCATCAACATAATTAGAAGTGATCGCAAACTTGATTTTACATTGCTTGGTTACTTGTAAATTGTTATCACCACATATCCATCCCAATGGATATGGTTTATGATGTGACTTAGTTTCAAGTCCCAAGTTATTCACAACATCTTCACTAATTAGATTGGCTTGTGATCCACTGTCTACAAGAGTATCAACTTTGAAATTATGTGTTATAACCCTTATGTGGAAAAGTTCATTCCTTTTATACTTATCATTTACATCAACTGAACTAGAAGAGCTAGAACTTGCAACAAAATTTATACCTCGAATTCCCATAGCTACAACCTGTGTCTGATCATCGAAATCTGATCCAAGATCCACTTGAATTGTCGCAGCGGTGGTATTCTTCCTTTCATGGTTGGCAAACTTCTTTGGCTTCAAGTAAGAATGTAAGACCCAACAATGATCTTCATCATGGCCTACTTTCTTGCAATGCTTGCAAGTAGGCTTCTCCTTTCTTGTTGTGGTTGTCTTCCTCTCTTTTCGTTTCCCTGCATCCTTTCTTTGCCAAGTATCTGTAGAAACACTATCACCAACATTCCCTTTACTTGATTCAATGTGAATGGCTTGTACACATACTTCATCAAAGTTAGAAGGATTTAGCATAAGAATAGTGTGCTTAAGATAAGAATGTAAACCACCAATATATTTTAGGAGTGTCTCTTGTGTATATAATGGAATACCCAAATTTAAAGCTTTCTTACAAAATATTTGAGTACATTCCTGTACACTTTGACCTTTCGATTGCCTTAAACATTGCCAATTCATCATTTCCTGTTGCATGTAAGCTAAAGGGTAAAACTGTTGTTTTAATGCAATAACAAAATCATTCCAGGAAGAGATTGTTTTACCACTTTTCTTAAGATCATCTCTAGTTCTTCTTTCCCACCATATGAGAGTTGTGCCTCCCAATTTGAGACTTGCTAGTTGGATCTTAGTTTCATTATCAACAATCTTTTGTATCCTGCAATAGACTTCTAATTGTCTCACCCAATTATCTATCTTTTCTGCATCTAATTCACCATCATAAGTGGGTAATTGAAACTTTACATCTAACTTTAATAATGACATATCAGAAGAATGATGAGTTTTTTGCTTATCCTTGGAGGAATGTACACTTGCTTCATTACTAGATGATGAGGATGAAGGAGAAGAAGGTTTCGAAGGTCCACCACCTCCAACTCCTCCTTCTGCTCTTATCGAAGATTCACCTTCTTCAAATTTTGGATTCCTTTGCTGACCTCTTTCATGGTAAAGCTCCTCTACCATGGCTTGCATCAATTTAAAGGCCTCAAAGAAATCATCTTCAAATTTGAAGAGACCCAATTTCCATGGCGAAGACATCTCTTGCTTATGCGGTCACCTTTGAATCTCTGTGTCAAGAGCCTCATGTTGGCCTACTCCTTGCTTGAGTTTTGCTCTCGTGAGCATCCAATGCTTGCAATTCCTGTCAAGCCTTCACAACCAAATTCTCTGATACTATAAACTTGATCCAAAAAATGAAGGTATTACTGATAAATTGCAAGTAGTTTAATGTACTTTTTGCATCGGATCATTAAGAATGTGAAATACATAAACTTGTTATCTTGTTTGTAGAATATCAAATGTGACTTTTACTTGATGCTTATTAATGTATAAAGAGATCATCCATTAATATTCATTCTACAAACGAAGAGAATAGAACAGAAAAATTGAAAGAGAAATAGAGACAAGAGGTTGATAACGGAGTTCACCAATCATTGGCTACGTCTCCGGGCCCACTTCCAAGTGGAGGAACTCTTTATTGCTCTTTAATAATGATCACATTTCTCTTACAATACTCTTTATTGTTACATTACATGCTTCATGTCTTCTGTGAAAGACCTCCTTGCTCAGATTCATGCATGCACCATCAAAATCCTCTCAATAACATGAGAAAAACGTCTCTCAAAACATGAGAAAAGGCCAGAATTTACAAACTTCTCCTTCAAAAACCTGAATCAAAAAGTTCTCCTACAAGCTTCAAAAAGCCTGGTTCTTATATATTTCAAGGCTCATATGAGGAATCCCAACTTCCCTCAAGATCTGGCCTCTTTCTGGGATCAAATCCCCCTTCAAATGGCCTAAAATCCTCAAAAAATCCATTTTTTGGGCATAATATCAATCAAAAATCACTTCTGTAATGTTTAAAAACCACTTTTAAACGAAAAACGAAGATTAGCCCCCAAGACAGGGCGTGCATCCCCTTTACCAGGTCACATGGTGCCACATGGCCAAGTGCCAGCGCTCCAAGTGCTATGCGCCAACCCCCTTAACTGTTAGCTCCTGGTTTTGGGGCGCCTTCCATGGGATCTGGGCTAATCTTCCCTTGGGTGCACCCAAAATTAGCCCTTGGACATGCTTCTGTAATGAAACCACATGTTGGGGCTTATCCCTAGCCCACTTGCGCCCTCCTTTGGATATTTGACCCCAAAACTATAGGAAAGTGGGTTTTTTTCATAAATTTGACTTTTGGCGAGTTGGTAATTGAACTTTTCCAAAGACTTGGAGCTAGACATGGGTTAGAGGTTCGAATCCCATGGACCCCCAAATACTTTTTTACATGCCAACCAGTAGTGAAGTGCCACGTGTCTGCCCATGTCTGGGCCATGTGGCACTTATTCATTTGCCAGTTGACCATTGACTTTTGCCATAGAAGAATCTGATTGTTGTGCGATATTTTTCACATCCGGAGTCTGTTTTGAGGAAATAAATATATGGACAAAATCAAAGTGACGAGCCGGTCGCGATGGAATTGGTTTCATCCAATTATGAGAACTTTTATTTTTGAGCATTTTCTGAGCCTATGGAGCCTCCTGGATCAACAGATCCAGGTGGATATTGGTGGCCACCCACCTATTCCATCTGGCTCCTCTTGAGAGTTTTTAGTTCAACACGTTATTCTGTACTTCTTTGTAATTGTGGGTTCTACACTTTCAGGTTTGTCTGAAGCCCTACACATATTCCAAGTGGATATTGGTGGCCTCCCACCTAATCCAACTGGATTATTTTGTATGTTTTGATGTCAGCACATCTTTTTGTACTTCCAAGGCCATTTTGGGACCCTAAACAATGTTTTTTTGGCTCGCTACAGTAAAACTATAAATGGAGTCAAATTTTGACAGTGTAATGCATAGTGCTTGAAAATACCTTTCCAACGGGCTATCGTGCACCTAAAACGGAGGTCATATGCAAAATTTACGACCCTAGGAAGTTGAGGTACCAACTTACCCATAGGGGCCCACATAACTTTTGGTGTTTCATCTCCTAGGGTTAGGTTTTTGGATGTCTAGGGTTTTGGCATTCATGAGTAATGTTAAAAAGGCCTCTAGAGCCTCATTGTAATCATTCTGCTGAGACAGATGCGCGTAGTAGCCACATCTCTTCACAAAAATAGCTACCACCATTCGAGCAAGTGTTTCAGTTCTACAGTTTTACAGTTTCAACCTATTTCATTTATTCAATAGAAGATATTGTTCACTAGATATCTTTGTTGTTCTTCATATATCTATGTTTATTGTATTCAATCTGTTAATCAATTTGTTCCACTCCTAAATTTGGATCAGATAAGGAGAAATCTAAATAAAAAGAAGCTAAAAGAATACATAAAGACAAACAAGAAGTTGAAGCCAAAATAAAAGAACAAGAGACAGGGCATTGATAGAAAAGAAAAATATCAAGAGGCAAAGGTGAAACATAATGGTGACAAGGAGTTAGGACTCAAAATGGAATGGGAAAGTAGAGCCAAAAAAAGCAAACAATACCACCCCAAAAAATAAAAAGAGATAATGCTTATGCAAAAGTAGATTTCCCTTATAAAAAGTACATAACAAGATAAATATGATAACCACAATAAACAAGATTATGGATGTCCTTGAAAGAATTTGTGTCCGAAACATATATCTTTAGTTTTCTAATATATTACATTGGAAAGAAATTTGACCACTAGCATTTAAGGATAGTTGATTTTGTTATTAAGGGCATATCTACTATTTTCTTCTAAAATTAGCAATATATAGTCAATTTGCATAAGGATAGTTGATTTTGTTGTTAAGGGCATATCTATTATTTTCTTCCAAAATTAGCAACATATATAGTCAAACTGCATAATGGGAAATAATTCATATATTATTCAATGTGTATAAGATAAAGCATTGAAAAGTCAGAAAGGAAACATGTTTACCAAAATAACAACATGTATTTAGCACAAGGCGAAAGTAAAAGGTATAAAAACTCTTTGAAACAAAGGTAATAGCTGCAAAGAAGCTAGTCCCTACCTTAGGATTATATTTACTTTTTGTTTAATTGATAAATTTAATAAAGAAAAAAATAGTTATTTAACGTAACAATATTCACTCTTTATGTTTAATGCTACTTTAAGTTCCACCAAAAGACCAATTTCAATTGTCTCACTAATTTTAAATTCGAAGTTCATTCAACCATTCAAGCTGCCCCCACACCAACACATGAACCTAATTAAATTTAGATTTGGAGTCACCTAGACATCGACTGATGAATTTAGATTTGGAATTGTTTATCCATTCAAGCCACCCCACACCAATCAATGAACTTAATTAAAACAAATGTGAACTCTAATTAAACTATAATAACATTTTTTTTTTTTAGATCTTTGTCAGTAATATAAATGGGTATTTGACATATAAAAATTTTAAAATTTGTATTGAAACAAATTCAATAAGACTATGAAAAGTAAGCTATTGAATGATATTGTATGTCATTGTTGTTTCGAAACTTTAATATATATTCAAAATGACGGAAATACATATCCTACCCGTATGTCTGTATACAAACATTAGAATTTTAAACATTTTTTAATGTAAGATAAGATGTTGAATGTTGTTATAATTGTCATTGTTATTCAAAACAAATGAGTACACCTCACTTTAGATGTCAAAATTTTAAATAATTTTTAATACAAATAACTATAACAAAGAGTCTATGTATTTCATTTTTTAAATTTTATTTTGTTATTATTTTTTTCAAATAAATGTCACCTCTAATGAAAACTATTTAATCCAATAAAATATTCTAATCAATAAAAATAACATTTTTTAATTAAAAAAAAACATTTTTTTTTTTCTAAAAAATAAAACAATTAACTATTTTTTACAAAACATTACATAAATACCTATAAATTGGAAAGTAAGTTCACTGACTTGATTAATAATAAAAGAATATGAATTCACTGATAATAAAAGAATATGAAATCTAGAACATATGCATTTGGTTTTGATTTTCTAAGTGGTTTTGTTTACTGAAGACGTGATAGACTTAGCTATCTAGTTCTTGTTGGCTTATGGATTAGCCATAAGAGTATGAAGCCATCAATATCCTTAATCCTAAAGAGAGTACATTTTGATTTTGTTTTGTTTTTTCGTGTTTGTTAATCTTTTTTATTGAATAGGTCATAGTATGAAGATGAGTTTTTTTGGGCCCTTGTATATCTATTCTTTTGTAGTTTTCTCCTGCAAGCAACAACAGGAGAAAGTCATTTATGATTATGAAGATAGAAGACAATCACTTTTCTTACAATGGAAAACTTTTGTTTGTCAACATATTGAATTCTTACTGGTTAATGACTTTAGGAATAGATCTAGCTTGGAGAAACAAACTCACTTCTATTTTTAAAGAGGTTGTAGCTCATGAGATCACAACATGAGCTCAATGTTGTGAGGACTTGGGTCTTCAACAATGACCAATACAATGAATTATACAAGTGATCATGAATCTAATTTATATATAAGGTGTAATTCTTCTAGGTGTTGCATGTATTTTTCACAATTTATCTTATACAAGGTTTGTAAGGTGTTTGAAAGTTGTTGTATTTTCAGTTGTTTGACACTTTAAGTCATGGTATATAGGTGTTGTAGTTGAAATTGTATTCATGAGAATACATGACTAGGATCAATTTAATTTATACAAATAATTAGTACACATTTAAATTCAATTGAAACTGATTGTATGACTCAAATACACATTTAAATTCAATTTAAAATGATTGTATGGCTCAAACAAAGTTTATTATTTAATGCCAATTTGTTCTTGCAACAAGAAAATGGGTTAAGAATATTAAATTATATAGTATTTTCGTATATTTCCTTTTTCAAATGTATTTCCTAAACAAATTTTTTAAATGGGTTAAGAATATTAAATTATAAATTATATAGTATTTTCATATATTTCCTTTTTCAAATGTCTTTCCTAAACAATTTTTTTTAATGTGGCATTGAATGTTGCTTAGCATGGAGATATTTTGTCATGTATGGTTTAAAATTTAAATTTAACTTAACAAAAATAATCATTACACATTACATTTAAATTAAATAAATAGTGAGCATGTATGGTTTAAACAATGTATACAAATTTTTAAATGTTGCACTGAATGTCCGTGAGCATAGAGATACTTTAAATTATTTCTTGGCATTAGCCACTCGACGTGGATTCCACAAGACTCATTTTGGTAATATTTGTTCGTTGTGATGCCCTGTAGAATTGCAAAAGTGATTTTCATTGAATCGTGTAAAAATTGTAGTGAAAAACATACAAGGGTCACCTCTATGTAACAAAATCTCAAGGAATTATTCTTTTCTGATGTTTTGAGTTTTTGAGTTGAGTAGGACTTATTAGTCCTTGCCGTAGGTATAGAGGGATTATAGCGATCGATAAATTGTTGACCCGGCATTAGCTTGTGCGTTGATCAAAAATATTTCTTTATTGTCTATTGTTGGAACAAGGGAAGTGGAAATATCGATTTTTATATAATAAAAAGTATCATGTTTGTCAAGCCCTAATTGGACAATGGATTGGAGATCTTATTGCCACCTTCGTTATTCCCAATGTAAAATATATTTTCATTTCCAAAGTATTTGGTAGTATATGGTCTTTTTAAATCATAAATTTTGTTATGCATTCGTGGAACATGGATTAATGCTAGCATTAGTTCGAATGTTTCCCCTTAGCATTTTCTGCTGGGTTGAATACATTCTCCACGATATTGCTATGTCTGATTTTTGCTTTATTGTTGCGTGCTTTGAGAGAACAGTCTTGCCACACTGCATCTTTTCTTAAATGCTTGCACAAGCCTACGCCCTTTGATGGTCCTTACTGTCTTAACTGTTTACCTAAGAGCTCTGCGAGTCTTAAATGTTTATTGTACAGATGCCTTGCAATACAGTTTTGTTCATGCTCGACATCCCTGCTCTTGTGCTCCATCCTTGTTCGTTATTTCGTTCCATGATTCTGGTTCTTGTTTGATTCAACTTTGCAAAGTTGAGGTCCTGCACTTGTAGTTCGAGCTCTTCATGGTTGTTCACTGGTTTGTTGTTCTTCAACTTTGCAAGCTGTTGGACCTGTTGTTGTGGTTTGCATTTTTTTTGGCACTGAGGTATTATCATCCTTTGTTGACGGGTAAGTTTCCCCGTTCTTGGTGATTTTCAATATTCTGTTCCAGACCATTTTTGTTTGTGCTCTTAGTTTCTATTCCTAGAAACAATGCGTCTTCATATGGCGGATGTTGTGTCCATAGTTTTTCTGAAAATTGCAATGTAGAGGGCTTTACGAAAAGTAGTTGGGAGCTATCAGAAGAGGGAACCATCGGGCGGGGTGTAGATGCAGTGTATGCTTTTACTCCGTGGGCTGAAAAACTGCGTCTGTCTGTTTTCTTTCTTCTGAGTTAAGTTATGGTTTTATTTTTTTGTGGTCTTTCTTCTGTTTGGTTCAGTTTCCAGCGTTGGTTTGTTTTCTTCTCATCTTCTATGGGAACTAGGGGGATTCAAGTTGAGAAGAAGAAGGTTTAAAGATACATACAGGGATTGGTGCGCTATTTTGCTTTTCTTTTTTATTTTGCTAGTTTTTATTTTTTGCCTATGCTTTTCTCTATTGTGATAGAAACTGAAAGTATCTAGCAAACAACTTCAAAGTGACAGTTTAAAAGATGAAAGAGGTAATAGATGTTGAGTTGTATGAAAAAGATACACAGTCCATTGTACATGACAACATTGATGTGGTTTTGCATAGGAATGGCCTTTTTAGATTGGATGCATTCTCGTATACTGTTGGGGATTGCATTTTCGATACATTCCAGGTTCTATTGCATTTTCGGTATTCGTCGACCGAGCTACGTAATGGATAGATAGATTATTTCTTGGCCTGTTTTAAAAATGGCAATGTTGAGGCTTTGCAGTCCTATGAATACGAACTTGAATCTAATTTTCTTTGGCAGTTGCATGGAATACATGATGTGGCTACGTATTTTTCAAATATGTGGTTATCTGCATCTCCAATTCTATCTGCACATCAGAGGGGACTTTGGGGAGATACATTTTGTATTCGATGGCTGTCTAACTGGATGAATGTATCAGTTGGCATATGGTCATTGACAAGAAAAACAAGATATTTACTATTCAACAAAACTGCATCTGACAATCCATATTGCATCTTGTTCCATGATGTCGATGCCCTCAGTGGCCATTATGAACCACTGTTGTACAGAAAAATGTCCATATGAAATATAGAAGGTCCTCGTATCTACTTGTCTATTATTTGTAAAGACTTTCAATTGCAATGGAAACAGATTTTGGATGGCATAGATTTCTATGGTTTACAACTGACAACAAATGTTGTGTCTAGCTGTGGAGATAGTTTGTTTAATGCAATTTGTTGTTTGGTAGTAGCCGAGTTTGATGTTTAGTTGCTGCATCTTTACACTATACAGTCCTTCTACAATGGGATTATAGGTGGCAGCGAATAGGCTTTTAGGTGCTTGCATCAACACCTTTGCCCATATCTCGTGGAAAATATGTCAGCAATTGGAAGTTGGTAGGAATACCTTGTGAACATGGCACTTCCATATGAATAAGGGAATATGGAGGGTTGCAGATTCTATTTGCAATGGTTGTCTATGGTATTCAAGGTGAAGATCCAGGTTTGGTTGGCCTCGCCAGCTGGCACTGTCCATTCCTGGGTTATCGATTCAAATTACGATCGAACAATTCACATCCTGTCATTGAAAACAGATACAACACATATCCATTATGAACCTTTGCTTGGAGATATCAGTAGTTTAGGGTTGAGTGTGCATGCCACCCAAATGAAATCGAATCTGCATACGCGTGGAATGCTTTTTAGTCAAAACGAGAGTCCTCCTAGTTGCGATATGGGCAGACAGGGATTGAACAAAAAGAACATGCGTAGAATTCATTTTAGTTGTGATGAGGCCATAGAGGGCTTAAACAAAAAACGTAGAGTAAGTTATCACAATTTGAAAAAAATTATTCGTCAAATTCATCCAACTTCTGATAAGCAAATAGAGGCCTTGAACAAAAAACGTAAAATAGTTTCTAAGAAACTAGGTGAGAGTGAAATTCATCCCAATTTCCACCAGGTCATCCCACCCTTGGGCAAGAAACGTAGAGTAAATTACCACAAATTGAAAAAGGTCATGCGCGAGAGAAAAAAATACATTGCTACACTTCCTTTTAGAGAGAAACTCACATATGACAATGTAAAGAAATTTGTTCGTGCAGAACAGAACATAAACATGTGTGATTGCATATCCCAGAATGGTCATGCAACTATGGCAATTTGCAGTGTACATGAAAAATAGGAAACAATTTCTACCCATACTTCCCTGCGAAAAAAAAATTCAAGACAAACCTACATGAAACAAATGAAAGACACTCCTTCCATTGCATGTGCAATTTGTGAACAAATGAATTTTTCAAAAAATAGTAAGTCTTTCACGCTTGATTTGCAAGCAGAATACCTCTGGCTGACAGTCCACGATAATCCATTTTCCAGTGAGAAAGTTTGTCTTCCATGCAAACGATCGCTTGAAAATGGAAAACTGCCACAATTTGCAACCCTTGACTGAATAAGATGTAATACACCACTAGCAGATGTAAGTGCACTTACGGAACTTGAGGAGAGACTTGTCTCTCTGCGAATTTCATTTGCTCAAATCAGACCTTGGGGCTATAAGAGACCCCATATGGGCTTAACAGGATCAATTATTAATGTGCCTGTTCAGCTAGATGTTGTGCAAAAAGAGTTGCCATAGTTCATTAATAATACAATTACAATCGTTGTGGCTCTGAAAAGACGCTTACAATACAAAAATGCGTATCAGATAGGAAAAGTGTGTGTGCATGTTATTATGAAATCATTAAAGGAATTATGTTCTAAGGCCCTGTACAAAGCAAAGAACATTTGTATAAATGCCAACTGGAACAATGTTCTCGCAGAAGAACATGGCAACTCTGCAGAGACTCTCGAAAATCTTAGTGATTCTGATACAAGTGATGAATCGAAGACTGAAACACCTGCTGAAATATTGATCCATGGATTCACTGATTCACAGTGCATTCGTGACTTGCAAGACAAAATTGTTGAAATCGCACCTGGCGAGGGGCAGCGTCCACTTGGAATATTCAAGGACAAATTCGCTGAGGAAATGAACTTTCCAACACTATTCTACATAGATCCATGTAGCACTGATATTACAGAATGATTCAGTTATCATAAACTAGTCCGATGGGAGCTACTACATTCAAGCGGTTACTTCTCCTGTTATATAACAATTTTTTTTTCAAAACAATGCGCATAATAATAGAGCAAGTTTTGTCCTGCATGTGGGTCCGATTAAGAAAAGGCCAGTTACAAGGAAGAAAGTTGTTGGCCAAGGATGTGAAGTACAAAGTAAACATAGAAAAAATTATGAAATCTGATATTAGATACATAGATTTCAAGAACATCCACACCTCTCCTGACTATTTGCAACAAAACAAATTTTTTTTTTTTGCAATGATTCGGCAATTGGGGCCGCCAACATTTTTCATCACATTTACAAGTGCAGTGCATTGTTGGGATCCATTGGTGGCTACCATTTCTAACCTGCATAGTAACAGGAAACGTAAAAAAAAAACAGATACACTGGAAAATGAAAACATTGACTACCTCATAAGAAAAGACCCGGTGACATGTACTCGATACTATAGACATAGAATAAATTCTTTAAGTCAATTGATATGCCATGATGAAACGTTTTTCGGAAAAATATCAGACTACGTTTTGGTGACTGAATTCCAGAATAGGGGAAATGAGCATGGCCACACACTGTTATGGATAGAGGGTGCACCGGTCTATGGAGCTGATAAGAATTCAAAGGTCGAACAATCTGTGGATAAATACATAACATGTAATACAGATCATTTGGAACCAGACCTTGCAAAATTCCATAGACATTACCATACAAGAAGTTGTAGAAAACGAAAAAAGCTCGCATTGCAGATACAACTTTCCCATTCCGCCAATGAGAGCTATAAGAATCATAGAGCCAGTTAGTTTAGAGGACAGTGTTGTTGTTGAGAAATCTAAAGCCTTGTTCGCATTTCTAGAACAAGGATGATTTGACGAAATGATGAGCTTTGATGCCTTCTTGACACAGGTAAATCTATCAGAAGATGAGTACATCCAAGCCATACAAATAACGCTTATGCAACCAACACTTTTCCTTAAATGAAAATTCTCCCATATTTGGAACAACAGTTTCTCCAAGGACATGCCGGTTATGTGGAAAGCAAATACAGATGCACAGTACGTTCTGAATGCATATGCTGCAACATCCTACTACACCTCGTATATGACGAATATTGACAAATCTATGACATCTGCATTCAGAAAAATACACAAAGAACACGAAAGAAGTCATATTGATGCCATACAAATGATACACACCCTTGGCAATACATTGCTTAATCTACAACAAATGTCTACTCAAAAAGAAGTTCACATTGCCCTTTCTTTGCCCCTCACTTGTAGTTCAAGAAAATGTGTCTTCATAAACACGTCTCCACTTGAAAAATGAACATTTATGCTTAAACCGTTGGTTTTGCTGCAACAAGAACCTAACAATTCAGAGGACGTCATATGTCGCTCTATTATTGATTATTACATCCAGCGTCCATCTCCTATTAGGCATATCTGCTTAGAAAAATTCGTATCGCATTACAAAAAAAATGGTACACCCATATCAAAAAGAAAAAAACCCTCTGTTATAGGGTTTGTCAAATAAAATAAACATTGTGACTATGAAAACTATTGTAGAGAAAAACTACTGTTGTATGTTCCGTTCCATGAAAACGAAGAGACATTAATACATAACTTCTCTACATGGGAGGCTGCGTATGTTGCCTTTGAGACTATAATGCATATCAATGAAGCTAGATTTACCTACAATGTTAATCCAACATGGGGCGATCTAGAAGTTGCACTTAATGACCTAGAAAACCCTGGCGATCATGATGAGACATTCAGAAAACCAAAAACAACTAGAACTCCTTCCGAGTCCTATGACTTACAAGTGGATTTTCCTCGTCCTCCAGAGCCTGAAAGTGAAAAATGTATCAACCTTGGTTTTCAAGTTACAAAACATCCTTTCTAGATTGAAAATAATGAATACCACAGAATAAGACGTCTGTTGAATCGCGAATAACAAACAATCGTAAAGGACATTGCCCTTAAAAAACGGTTGAACATGAACAGTCCTGGGCATGTGTTCCTTACAGGCAGAGCATGAACATACAAGACATTCATGGCTAAAGCATTGTTCCAAATGCTTATATGAATCTATGATTCAAATAATTTCTCTGATCCTATGAAACCAAAGGGCCTAATAGTTGCATACACAGGAAAAGATGCATACAATGTTGGTGGAACAACAATCCACTCTGCATTTTTAATGCCTTTTAACAAGTCACAGTTTCTTCCACT
>ML780061.1:275836-306350 GCA_009831015.1 Picea engelmannii
CATCATCAATTCGATTGACTTGGAAGAAGACAACCATGGAAATGTCCCACATCATGAACATTCAGTCACTTTACCTTTGCACCTTGCACTGAAATTAGAAATGCTAGTTGAAATATATGCCTGTAACTATGATTCACAGGATGTCTTGGTGAATGGTGCAGATGGAATACTGAAAAGCTATACGAAGACAGAAAAAGTAGATTTCCTTTGGATTAAGTTCCCTGAACTGCATATAGACAAGCGAAAAACAAGCAAGTTGTCTTATCTATATAATTCAAACAATGCAAGCGATTGGACTCCTATTTTGCGAATATCAAAGCCAGTATCGACATCAACAAAGACAGGTCGACTGAAGATTCACAAATAGTTTCCGATTAAACTTGCATGTGCACATATAGTCCACAGATCACAAGGACTAACACTTGATAATATTGCATTTCAGCCTGCTGGAATTTGAATACATGGACTTGTATACACAGCATTGTCCCATATCAGAAGCATAGACTCTTTATATTTACTAAGTCCTATGACAAAAGACAACTTCAAAGTGAAACAAAAAGTTGATATTGAGATGGAACGACTGAGGACCACCGAAAAATGGAAACTTCATTATGATTACCAATCCATACAAACAAATTCATCTGTATCAATTCTCTCGCTTAACACACGCAGCTTAAATGCACACATGGATGATATACTGAATGACTATGATTTAATGCAATCCGATATTTTGTGCTTGCAGGAAACACACATGTCATTATGCATGCAAAACAAACAATTCCCAAATCACAATTGCATATCAAGTTACATTACACATGGGGTGATGGTACCGGTGAAAAAACATGTACCAATTTTGGACCACATACATATCGAAGAAAAGAATGTTGAACTGGTGCTTGCCAAAAAAATTTCCCATGGAATAGAAGTTGCAATACTAAATCTGTACACTGCTCCCCATGTAACATCCTCCAACATAGTAAATGTTATTTCTAATGCATTGGACTATTTCCATCTGAAGGGATCCATTGTACTTGTAGGAGACTTCAATATTGACATGCTACAAAATATTGGAAGAACAAAAGAATTGCAAAACTACATGTGCAAATACAGTCTACAATTTCTTCTGAACAACACAACCCATCTGCAAAATGCACTTATTGACCATGTATGGTCCAATGTGCCCATTTCTCAATACAGTATGTTTGTCTTAGACACATATTGGTTTGATCACGATACAATTGGTATTGCACTTGAATTATGACATATACATCAAACTTATTGCAAACTCATATTTCTATGTTTCAAAGAATATCTGTATCCCTGATTTCTACACATAGTGTTCTGGTGAGCATACAGATGGTCTTCTACTCCAATTATAAAATATACATTGTGCAAAAAAATAAAAAAATAAGGTACATCCTCAAAAAAACTATTTGTGACTATTCATCTTATTCATTTTTTTGTTTTTGTATATATGTACATAGTAGTTTCCTTTTTCTTAACATCTGAGCTTATGTGCATATCCCTTTTGTTTTGTACTTTTGTTGATAGAAATAGAAAGGAAAACTAGAAGGCGCAAATAAATCCTACCCAGAGATGTACACGAATCAATGCAAAGGTGCATTTTTTTTCTGCCTGTGTTCCATAGTAAACAGTTTTTCCTTTACTTTCTCTGAATTTGTCAAACTTGTTTGCAGGTATGTTTTTTTTTTTTTTTCCTTGCGTCGAGAAGCCACTACGCTGCACATCCGCCATCCAACAGAACTGTAATGTTGAGACAGCTAGCCCGCAAGTCCATTTGTCAATATGTATATCGCCCAACTATAATTTCTATTTGCAGGACACAGAACATTAGAGACACAGTGTGCAGCTCGCAAGTGCGCGATCCAAATAAGTGGATAAGTATGGAATAAGGGATCTGTGCATCATAAGCAATTTGTAGGGCACTGAACAATAGAGACCCATTTCTAACCCCGCCAACCCGACAACACGTGATGCACAAATTGTACATGCTCTATAAATTCTCAGCCACCTGGCAAGTCCGCTTGTCAATTTGTATATCAAAGAACTGTATGTGCTATTTGTAAAACACAAAACAATAGAGGCCTATTTTTTGACCCCTCCCATCCGAGAACCCACAAGTATGGAATGCGATATCGGTACATGATCTATAAAATCTCATGTCCATACTTTATAAAGGCACATATTTAATTTTTCCTCGTTTCTACACACACTGATCTGGTAATCACAGACTTGGTGTTGCACATGAATTATGAAATGTGCAGTGGGAGTCGGATGGATCCCTTTGCTTTGCTTAGGCAATTTTGAACCCGCTAGCCTGAGAACCCAATTTCTATATGGCGGAAATCGGTCCAATGTACAACCCGCAAATATGTATTGCTCGTTTGTGGGAGCCCACCAGCCCTGGAGTAGAATGTTGAGCCGGTCACTTCGCAAATACACTTCTCAATTTATTATCATAAGATATTTGCAAGGCACCAAACAATAGATCATCGTTTTTGACCCCGCCAGCCCAAGAACCCGTGATCCAAAAACTATAGATGGTCTATCAAATCTCGGCCAACCCACAAGTCCGCTTCTCAATTTGTATATCATGGAACTTTGTGTGCTACTTGTAGAACACCGAACAATAGAGGCCTTCTTTTGAACCCGCTCGCCCGAGAACCTGTGATCCTGAACCATGCACTTTTAGACTTGGCCATTCCTTCCTTTCTTGCTCTTCCCCGTGGCCATTACCTTCGCACGTGTGCATGATAAAATTTTTTGTTTATATATATATGTGTGTGTGTCTTCTTTCTAAATATTTAATGCTAACAGGTCATCGTGCAACTACCATCTAGGCTGTCATTGATGCGCACAAGGCTCGAGAAGTTTTTCCATTAATTTAATTTTTGCGAAGCATTTTCTTCTCCCTTCCCATTTTTAATTTCAAATTCCATGGAATGTCATTCACACACCGCCATCTTGCTTCCTTCATGAAACCTCCAATCGCTTCCCAGTCTTAATTTCAAATACCATGCAATGTCATTCGCACGCCGCTAGCTTGGTTCGTTCACGAAAACTCCTATCCTTAAATGTTGTTTGTTGTAACCCTCACCTTCGCACTTCTAAGTTTTCAATAACTACGCTTTACTTCTAACAGGTCACCATACAACACGCATAGATATTGTCATTAATGAGGAGATTTTCCATTCGCACGCATTGAAGTAATGTTTGTGGGGGGTTATATTGTCCCCTCCATTTATTCATTTCAAATAGCGTCTGGAGCCAGCCAACCTTTTGATAAACTACTGCCAGTAGCTCCACAACAATTTTGTAGAGATACAGTGAACATCTTCCTCAAGAGCTTCCCGTGCAGAAGAATGTAAAAATAATTGTAGGGGAGGTGGAGCAGCCCAAAATTTACAGTCAAAACATGGATCTTGACACTGATCTGGAAAGCATATTTTGCAACCTTGATCATCCCGCACATGCAATTCACCATGCCTACTCAAAGGACATGGTTGGTACCAAAATGTTTTATGAAGATGAATCCTTCGTATTCCAGAGTGTTGTTTTTTAAACCGAATCAAAAAAATTAATCATTGAAAAAAGAGATGTAAAAAATAAGAAAAGAAAACATCGTTCAGAAATTGACCTTGCCAATATGCACACATCCAAAATCTCTAAACTTCATAGGGAAACCGAAGAAGCTCTTCATGATTCCATTGGAGTCATTGAAGCCGAAAATGCCAAACTAAAGAACCGAATTAAGGAATTAGAGGAAGCTTTGTTTCTTATGCCACTGCTTGGCAGTTCCTTATAAATAGCCATGCCTGTGACTACGTGCACCCCTGCAACAAATCTAAAAGGGTCCTCTAGCTTCCTCACATCCTGTAGACGATATGTCGAGAAAAATATCAACAAAATAATAGAACTGATTGGCAAGGCCTGGGAAACATCACAGAATATGGATTCCTTGGGGAGCAGGGCACATAACTTGATCCTACTTCTGCAGATGGATTTAAAGAGTGAAGAAACTTTCTATGTGCACTCAGTCATCCCTTTCTCCTTTCATGTTAACAACATGCCAGAGACGAGAAGAAGACAACATGATATCCCGTCCAAAAAAAGGCTCACTCAATTACAAGCATGTTGGAAACAGAAAGTCAAGAACCTGTACCTAATCGTGCAATCGTGTGAGAAAACAATATCAAAGAAAGAAACATTATTCACAAAGCTCACCAAAATAGTCTTAGCAGGAAAGACAAACGGCTTCCAGGACCCCAGCTTAATCCTCAACTCGCTGATGTTAACTAAGCAAGCTTTTGATCAACAAATTGATAATTCGAAGGCCTTGTCTTTAGAATTTGTTTACATAATTGTTGAATATGATGAAGAAGAGGAGGACAACTGGCTAGTCGGGTATTCGCAACAGAATGGAGACATTCATCAAGGTTTGTGTAAACTTTCAATTGATCTAAGAGAATTAGAAAATGAAGGTTTCAACATTCAAGTCCGCAATGACATCAACGTTGCCCCCTTGAGAAGCTATATTGAAGAGAACTTGAAGTGGATCAACCACTAAATCCAACAGGCAAATGCATAAATCCTCTGTGTATCAATCCAGTTGTTGAAGCGGGTTGCCCACAAAAACCAGCAGGGAAAGGCATGACCAACCAAACACAAAAATTACTTATACGTACCATCTCTGTAAGTGTATAGTGATAGTCCTTTCTTTATCAATCCATTTATTCATTTTCTGAGTAGAAATCTATAGGCAAAAACTGATCTTCGCATTTCTACTTTTCAGGTATTACATTCTAGCGTGTCCAACTTCTTTCCACACTCCTATTTCTTGTACATATTTATGTTATGGTCCTCGGGAGCCCCAATCCCAGTCTATGTCACAAACGCATTTACATTTCCAGGGATATGTAACAAACTATTATTTTTTTCATATATTCCAAATAAAACTATTCTTTTGTCTCCTTATATATTTATGTCTTCCTGGATTTTTTATCTTCAGCTATGCTAAATGTGAAGTCATTCTATTTATTTTATCTCTATTATCTTCTTTTTTTTTCAAAATAAAGTATGACATAAATCACTCACTCAAATTCGACATATCATATTTCACACATATATATGTTTCTTTAAATTTCCAGGAATATGTAACACGTTTCATTTTTTTCCAATTTTCAGCCCACCAGCTCGACAACCCGCGCTCCAAAAACTGCCTAAGTATGTAATCTGGGCTCCGTCACACTATATAGAATGAGGGCTCCGTACATGCTCTATAAAAGTACATATTTGGTATGTATAAAAGTAAATATCTACTTTAAAAAATTACATTTTTGCTATGTATAACTTATGCTCTCCAGGAACCTATAGTTTGGTACATTCCAATTTCTTGTATCCATGAGCCCCTGTTTTAAAGAAAACTAATTCAGGAATGCTATTTATTTGGTCATCCTATCCACCACCCTATGTAACAAACATTGGTACTATATTTTTTGTACATTTTCCCACCACCGTGTGTAAAACCTATGTAAAGAAAAGTAATTCCCAACTGTTAAATTTTTGGGACACGAGCCCCTTGAAATTCAAATAGTCCGTAGGTCCCATTATCAATCTGTACATCACGGAACTCTCGATGCTATTTGAAGGTCATGGAACAACATAAACCCTCTTTTCAGGTCCCCAGCCCGAGAACTCGTGATCCAAAAACTGGCTAAGTATGGAATAAGGGTTTCGTCTATGCTCTAATTCAGGAAGGCTAGTTTTCCTCTTGCTTTTATGTGTTCCTAGATTTTTCATTTTCAGAATGGACTATGACATAAATCACTTACTCAAATTTCAGATATCAGATTTCACTTATATATATGTTTCTTTAAATTTTCAACAATATGTAACACGTTTTATTATTTTTTTATATAAATGTCGTAAAATTGTGTTCACTACTTTCTTTCTACTCAAACGTAAAGAGACTGTCATTTCTTGCATCTTTGCAACATGTCCTACACAATGTTTGTCACAAAGGCCCTTAAAATTAAAATAGTCTGCAAGCTCGCTTCTCAATTTGTACACCGCGTATCTCTACCTTCTCTTTGTAGGACATGGAATGAGGGCTCCGTCGTTGTTCTATAAAATCTCATCCCCATACTTTATGAAAGTACATATTTCATATCTATAAAAGTAAATGTCTACTTTAAAAAATTACGTATTTGCTATGTATAGTTTATGGTCTGCAGAAACCTATAATTTCATAAATTTCAATTTACTGTGTTGAGGAGCCCCTGTTTTAAAGAAAACTAATTCAGGAATGCTATTTATTTCGTTCTTCTGTCCACCGCCCTATGTAACAGACACTAGTACTATACTTTTTTCCCTCTTTTCCACCAGCGTATGTAAAACCTATGTAAAGAAAACTAATTCGCGAATGTTGAATTTTTGGGACAAGAGCTCCTTAAAATTCAAATACTCTGCAAGTCCAATTCTCAATTTGTATATCACGGTACTGGTGGTGCTATTTGTAGGACACGAAAGAATAGAAGTGTGTGTTTTCAGGTCCCTAGCCCGAGAACCCGCGATCCAAAAAATGCCTAAGTCGAGAAGCTACTTTTTTAAAGAAAACTAATTTGGGAATCATATTTGTGTCATAATTTTCTCCACTAGCCTATGTAACAGACGTCACTACTATTTTTTTTTATTTTACTCCAACAACATATGTAAAAAGGAAAACTAATTTAGGAATGCTAAACTTGTTCGAAACGAGGGCCTTCAATTTCAAATAGTCCACAAGTCCATTTGTCAATTTGTATATCGTGGAACTCTACGGACTATTTGTAGGCCACAGAACAACATAAGCCCAATTTTCAGCCTGCCAGACCGAGAACCCACCATTCAGAAATCTAGTCCTCAAAGAAACATGCCAATTTGTATATCGCGGAACACTCGGTGGTATTTGTAGGCTATAGAACAACATAAGCCCAAATTTCAGCCCGCAATCCCGGCAACCCGGAATGAAGCTTCTGTGCATGCTCTATATATCTACTTCATCAAATTACATATTTGATTTTTGTAGTCCACAGAACAACAAAAGACCAATTTTCATCCCCCTAGCCCAAGAACTTGTTGGTTGTGGAGCCTGATTATCTTCCTGATTCAGAGGTCTTTTACTTTCAGTCGTGTTTATACCCCATGAAGTATTTACACCCCAGAAGTATGTACACTCTTCCACATAGGGGAGTGCAGAGGGGGGGTACCCCCTCTGCGGGGTTCGGGGGCGAAGCCCCGGAAGGAAAAATTGCCTTGTAAAAGTATATTGTAATTTCATTATAAATATGGATTGTTCATTATAAGGTCGCAGATCTAATGGTAGAGATTATGTTAGGGTTTTTTTCCCTAGAAGGCAACCCTCTTTTATGAGGGAAATGTATTGCAACTATGGTTGATGGAGAATATTGCATTCTGAGAAAGGAAACTATGAGAGAAAGAAAAGGAAGTTACAACGGGTTTTGCTATAGATTGCATCCCTTCATTTGCTGGATAATAATAAAGGAAGGACCTGGCGATTTCTCTGGTGGACGTAGCCCACACTGGGTGAACCATGTAAATCTGTGTCTCTCTTGTATTGTGTATCTTCTGTGTTTTGTTTCTGCATTTGTTTTATTTTATTGCTCCATGGTCCTGTTTTTTCTAACAGAACCCACGATCTAAAATTTCAAATAGTCTACAAGACCGCTAGTCAATTTGTATATCGCGAAACTCTCAGTGCTATTTGTAGGCCACGGAACAACATAAAACCAATTTTCAACCCGACAGCCCAAGAACCTGCGATCCAAAAATTCAAATAGTTCGCAAAATCGCTTCTCAATTTGTATTTCGCGAAACTCTTGGTGTTATTTGTAGGCGACAGAACAACAATAGCCCAATTTTCAGCCCACCACCTCGACAACCTGGAATGAAGCTCACGTGCCTTTGTTTTAAAGAAAACTAATTCAGTGTTGGTAGTCTTTTTATGCTTTTGTCCACGAACCTATGGAAGAACAATTTTCAGCCTGCCAACCCGACAGCCACAATGATCTATATATCTACTTAATCAAATTACATATTTGGTATCTAACATCTCTTCTTTGTAACATATGTACTCCCTTAAATATCAAATAGTCGACAACTCCAATTGTCAAATTGTATGTCGCGGAATTCTGGGTGCAATTTCTAGGCCACGGAGCAACAAAGCCCGAATTTCAACGCACCATCCCGTTACTACTATTTCTATGTATTTTTTCCACGGCTGTATGCAAAGCATATATAAACAATAGTACTGCCCACATGTATGTACTTCTCATTTATTCTCTTTCCGGTGGATGGGTTGCTAGTACAACACACGCGTCAAGAAGAGCAGCTAGGAGAGATACTCCATGGCACCGACGATGTGATGACCGCGTGCCACTCACTACCAACTACCTAATCAGTTCAGGTTCATCTCGCACGAGGCATGGCACCATTACTCTCAGTGCACCCTTCTCTGCCTTCACATCCTTTCAATGGACCAACACCCTCGCTGTGTCTTTACTCTGCGCGTGCGGCCATTTATGGAAGCTCACCAGCTGCCCGACCTATTTCAATTGCTCCAGCGGGTCCAGATGGATCATTCTTTCTTTCTTTTTCTTCTTAGAGCTTGGCTTCCTGCCCAACCTTTCCCTACTCTGCATTTGTCCTGCCCTGCTCTGTTCCTGCCGCATTTTCTCTCTCCCACTATTCCGGAGATGCCCCGGCTACGAAGGAAGTCCAAAGGCCGACCAGTCTTCCATCCAAACTGACCCTGCTTGGTCCTGCTTCCCCCACCTTCTCCCTCCCTGTTATCCTCCTCCTCTTCGGCCACCTCATCCTCCTCCTTGATGTAGTTGACTCAAATTCTCACATCTCTCCTGCCCCTTCCTACGTCCCCTGCCAAAAGAATGGAGGAGTTGGACTGCTCAGGGGCCTCACTGAACAACAACCCAGGACCTTTAGCCATTTCCGCATATGTTTCACACCCATGCCCTTTAGCCCCTCCCAACTCTCTGGCCACCTAGTCGCTTCAGGACCAACTTCACTACACCCAATTTCAGATGGATGGTCCAGAAGCTAGTCAAAATTCATGACGGTAACCCCAATCTCGAGCAGGTTCCAATGCTGACCCAAAATGCGAGTGGAAAACATGCCTTGCACTAGTGCAGAGCCTGGTATTCGACCTTCATCGGGACATGGATGACCTCTGGTTCCGCCTACAGAGCCTGGATGGAAAATCCTCTCGACTCCTGCAGTTGTTCTTCGCATTACAAGTTACTCATCTCCTCACACCAGAGGAAGCCCAATCAACAACAGCCCAAGCAACAACAACCTCGGCACCAGTGTTGCCACTAGAAAATTTGGGCTATGTAGACGCAGACTGCGAGGAGCAGAGGCTTGCATCACGCCCAGAGGACGTCCAGAAGGAAGAGCACATTCCATAAGAAAAGGAGAACTCTATGCAACTGGACCACACACCACTCTAGGAGGAGTTGCCTCCTCTTGGGGACATGACATTTCACGCCTTTTGCATGGCCATGTCGTCGTACTGCAACCCATACTAGTGATCTCTATTGTTTTTGTCTATTGTTTTTTCATGTGCATGCCAACCTTTCATGCATTTGTCCATGGTTATTATAATTAGGCTATTTACACTTTCCACAGTTCTAGCGCCCACCCTTACGGGCCAGAATTTTGAACTCTTTTTGTATCAGTGACAATCTACACTCAAGTTATGAAGCGGTTTGCCTGGCTGAGCTATTTTTCCCTCAGGGCAGCTCAGTATTTACAGCTTGAAACCATGGAAATTCTCTGTACTCCTTCATTTTGATAAACTTTTATACAATCTTACTTATAAAAAAAAAAAACATTGAATAAAATTTTAAAAATTGCTTATACTATTCATTAACTAAGACATGTTATAGCATTATATAAATTATTTTAAATCTCCATACAACGTTATAATATTCTATAAATTTCTCTCTGTCATGTATATCACGGAATTTTTCGCTGCAAAATGTATCTGATGAAAGTCTTTTGTGCAAAATGTATATCATGTAACATACTGGACATGAAAAGCGTGAACCCGAAACTTTGTTAACCCGCAACTGCGTAATTGTTCAGTACAAAATGTATGAAGTTTTATAGCATTATACAAATTAGTATAAATCTTCGTGCAATGTTATAATCTTCCATAAATTACTATCTCATGTATATGACAGAATTGTTGGGTGCAAAATTTCTATTGTAAGCTAATTTTTTGGTCTTCAATGACGTTGATGTTTTAAATGTTCATGTAATTTCTAGAGTTATGTAGCATACATTATTTATTTTATAATAAGTTTGTATAGTTCGCAAGCCCGCTTGTCAATTTGTATAGGGCACGAAACAACAAAGGCCCATTTTTGAAACCGACAGCCCGAGAACCCACGATCCAAAAACTGGCTAAGTATGGAATGACCGCTCCATCCATTTTCTATAAAACGTGTGCAAAGAAAACCAATTCGGCAATGCTATATCTTTTTTGTACAAGAAAATCCTTAGTTTTAAAGCAAAATAGTTCGACAATGCTAATTTTTTGGTGTTTTTCTCCACAAACCTATGTAACAGACCTTATTAATATTCTATTGTATAACTGACATTATTAATTTCCGATAATTTTTTATAGTCCGCCATTCTGTTTGCCATTTTGTATATCGTGGAACTGTCGGTCCTATTTGTAGGCCATAGAACATAAGAGGCCCAACTTTGAACCCACCACCCTGAGAACCCGCCATCAAAAACTAGCTAAGTATGCAATGAGCTCTTTGTGCATGCTCTATAAAATCTCACCCCCATACTTTATAAAAGTACAAATTTCGTATTTATAAATCTAAATATATACTTTATACAAGTACATATTTCGTATGTATAAAAGTACATATTTCATATGTATAAAACTATATATTTACTTTACTATGTTCTTCATGCAAACCACGTCTACTTCAACTTTCTACCCACGTGTCTCTACTACCTCACATTTACTCCCATCCCAACCTGGCAGGGACTTCGCTGCCATGCATCACTTGTTATTCTCTACTATTTTGAGTAGTTGATTAAATTCATACTTAGGTTTGTGTAAGAAAAATAATAACGAGAACTACCAATTCAAAACCATAAATTCATATAACCTTGGTTCTTTCTTATGCCAACTTTGTGGGTTGGGTTTATTTAAATAACCCAAATTTCTCCATTGCGTGTCCATGTGGCATCTCATATGGTATTGATATTGTAAAATTTTGGTCCTTGATTAATTGTAGTATTCTCCATGACTTGGGTAGGAACTACAAATTTCTTCATTGTGTCTACATGTGGCACCTCATATGGTATTCATATTGTGAAAATTTGGCCCTTGATTAATTGTAGTATCCTCCATGACTTGTCGAGGCTCATGATTTCAATGTAGGATGGCTCAAGGATCATTAGCTAAGTAGAGATATTATTGTTTTTATTGCAGTTTGGTTATGCATCTAACATAGAGATTTTTGAGAGTGTTTGTCATACATCCAGTGTAAAGGCTAGTCATCCTCACAAGGCCAACTTAGGGAAGGGCCTACCGCTTACCTGCATTTGTGCAGGAAATGACTACCCACCTGCCTACTCGCATTCATGGAGGAAAGGATGACCCACTCAGTGTTCTGACCCACCTTCCCAACTGGCCATCTTCAATTCTTCCTGTGATTGGTAAAGAGGTAAATGGCGACTTTCAAATTCAATATTATAGATGTCACAGACTCGTCAGTGGCTCATTTGAATATTTCAACCAAGGAGGTTGAAATGTTTGAATTGAGGAAATACACCAACAAAGATACAAGTGCCAATAGCTAGGTGTGATAAGTAGATCATCAAGATTAAGGCAGTGAGATCTGTCACATAATATATAATTCTATTTGGACCTACTGCTTACAACAAGGTAGAGGATTCTATGAGATACTACTAGTCCATAAAAGCTTACTTTGGTGGAAGCATCTTCCTTTTCACCATGTCACCACAGGAAAATGAAAACAAGTAAAATAACTCTAAAATATTGAGTTTAGGCCCTTGTTTTAATCAAATCTATGTGAGGGAGGAAGTCCCCAAAGATAACTTGCCATAAATAATTTAATAACACAAGAAATGTTATAAAGGAAACAACTACAACGAGGATATTTGGGTTCGATCCTTCTCTTTTTCAAATTCAAATAAGGTTTCTGCCTGTTGTAACAATGATGGATAGATTTCCATAGTTGAGAGAAGAAAAAACAAGTACCGATATATATGGCTATTAATACAAATCCTTGTTTTTTTACTTCTAAAGTTCACCCCTCTTAGTTTTACTACCAACTCTGCAACCAATAGGTCATCTCATGTGAACAAAATTGATGACATTTACTTGTCAATATTTTTCATCAAGTTTTATTTGAGAAGAAGAAGCCCTCTCTCCTCCACAACAACCTATTGCAACATAAACTATGTCAAAGAGGGCTTTCAAGCTATTTCACCTCAATCTAAAAGAAAGAAAGTAGAGGTACAATGCAACTTCAAATCTACTGTACATATGGCTCAAATATATTTTACGTAGCTCAAATATATTATACTCCTGTAGGTATGGCAAAGCTCTTCAGATACAAACTACATATTCTAACCTTTAAATTATTTTTGGAATTGAGCATAACATAATCATTTTTCATTATAATCAAATTTATAGAACATGAGAACATCCAATGTTGAAAGATCACAAACCAAGGGTTAATGTTTGGTACCTAAATAAACCAGAGAAAGGAATATCATGATGCTTATATGTTAGTGGATTCAAAGAGGGATCTCAAGCTATTTCACCTTAATCTAAAAGAAAGAAAGTAGAGCTACAATGCAACTTCAAATATAATGTACATGTGGCTCAAATATATTGTACGTAGCTCAAATATATTATACACCTACATACACCAAAGCACTTTAGATACAAACTTCATATTCTGACCTTTAGATTATTTTTGGAATTGAGCATAACATAATATTTTTTCATTATAATCGAATTTATAAAATAGGAGAACATCCATTTAATAATGTTGAAAGATCACAAACCAATGGTTAATGTTTGGTACCTAAATAAACCAGAGAAGGGAATATCATGATGCTTATATGTTAGTGGATATTATTCATAGAGTAGTTTCTTAAGTTTCCGCTCAAAATTTTGGTAAAAGAGTGGTAGTTCAATGAATGAACCCTTACAAACGATTCAATTTTGAGATAGATACAACATATGCCATTTATTTTCTAAATGAAGATGGGAGTGGGTCTTTAGGGACTTATCCAAAAACATGCACATATAGATATTAAATATACACATCACTACAACTGATCGACTAAGGTAACACAATACCATAAGTATCCAAAACAATCTCACGACTTAAATTGCCAAACATTTTCATATTATCTAGAACTTAGAGCAAGTATAACACTATGCAAATATTAACATGTCACTTACAAAATTGAAATTCAATAGTTCATTTAATATAAATCCAAAGTTAAAACTAGATCTTGTCCGCACATAAGTTTTATGAGCCCTGATATACCTAATTGTTATTGTTATGAAACTCAAGAATATTATGTTGGTGTTATGTTTTTGGTGACTATTGTGGAACTAAATCATGATACCTAAGTGACATCGAAGTTCCACATTTAGGATTTTTAAAAAAACTCTTAAAAAACTGATTTCTCTAGACTTTGGGTAGACTTTGAATCTTTCCTAAATTTTGGCAGTAACTCAAGCAAAATTAGTGCAATTTTGAATTTTATTAGTTTATTTTTCAAGCAAAATTAGTGCAGTTTTGAAATTTATTAGTTTAATATTAAAATTGTTAGGATATTTAGACACTTAGGAGTTAATTAAGATCTACTTGGTATTATGTGTCATTAGGTAAAAGTGTGTTTCTTTAGTATGCATTTGTAGTTAGGAAATCTGACGGTCGCGATATGTTCCCGACATAGAGTGATCCGACGGTTCATATTCTCCTCGATCTTGACGGCCATTGATCTTTGGCTTAACACCCGATTGGTCCATGATCTCTATTTAAAGAGCCTGGAGGGTCATTTTCCGATGATCGATTGTGAGAAACTCTCTTGTAAAATCTCTCTGTAATATTTTCTTTTGCATTAATAAATTTCTCCAAGTGGTTGCGTTGGTTGGGGTCGTGGATGTTTCCTGGTAGGGGTTTTACCACGTGAAAGCATCGGTGTGTTGAACTTTGATTTGGTTATGTGAGTGGTTATCGAAGGTGTTCGTCGTCTGTTGGAATACATGTGTTGTCGAACATGGTATCAGAGCCAGGTTGAAGACCCGCTGTTGTTGTAGATTGAGATCATGAAGTCGGTTTATTCATCTCCAGTTTCTGTCATTTATGTACATTTCTAGGCTGAGAGGACTGTTCCATTGCATCTGGAGCGTTAGTTTCAGTCACGAACACTTTTCTTTTCACTCGAAAATGTTTCTGTTTGCTCAATATACGACCATTTTAGTCAGATCCGAAGGTATAAAGCCTAAATACACATTTTTTAAATTTTTGCCGAGTATGATTTTGGTTTTATTTCGGTTTTGTATTATTTATTTCCGGGTTGCTACTTGTTTAGATCTGCGTATTTTTTTTGCCCCGTGCCCTGTGCAATCTCGGAAAATCAGAAACATATAGGAAAATGTGCATCTTCCAGGTAAGCTAATCGAGATCTAACCCTTGTTGTCATTGAGAAGCGAAATTTATTTTCTTGTGTGAGAATAGTTTTTTTTAAGCATGCTCTCCAAGGCCATATTCCACCACCACCACCACAACAACAACACCCCCAATCATCTTCCTAAAAAATACAATATGTTTTGCTAGACCATTTGGTTAAAAATTGCCTTATTAAGTAAGAGGTCTCGAGTTCAAGTCTCTCTTTTGTTACTTTTTTTGAAAAAGTTCATGCTAAAATTGTAAAGTGTATTTCACTTCAAGTATAAAAGTGAATCACTATAAGTAGCTTTAATATTTTGTTTTAAAGTTATTTATTTTGCATGCAACTTTTCTTTTATGAAGTAACTTCATTGTAAAAGTGATCCCCACTTCTCTTTATAAAAGTGGGTCACTTCATAAAACAACTTTAGACTATCACGTGGTCATTTGGTTACCGTTTATGCCTTTTTTTAAAAGGGCATATTCACATTCGAAGTCTGTTTTCACTGCCGTGTTTTTTAAAACCGCATAACTTTTTGAGATCTTTCCATAAAGATCACCAGTTTTAGTTTTTAAATCCATACTATCTGCATATTTAATATGGCTTCTACAAGTAACTCTTTCTTACCAACATACAACTAATTCCAATGGAAATCTCATATGGAAGATTTATTAAGAAGTAAAGGCTTGTACCAAATTACCTTGGGAAAGGAAAAAACACCCATTGATGATGATAAGAAAGTCAAATGGGGTAATAGGAGTGACAAAGCACGTGGACTAATCAGAATGTCCATCTCTTCTGATTTAAGGTTCCACCTTAAAGAAATTGATGACCCTGAAGAAGCTTGGGAAAAGATTGAATTTGTGTTTGGTAAACTCAATATTTTTCAAGCACAACAGTTAGAAAATCAAGTATTGATGTTAAGTCCAAGTGATTTTTCTTGCCTTGGAGACTATCTATCCAAGTTTAAAACACTCAGAATTTTATGTGAAGAATGTGAGATAAAAATGGAGGAAGAGCATTGCATCTATCTTATTCTTTCTAAGCTAGGTAGTGCATATTCTATGTTTGTATCTACCTTTCATGCCATGAGAGAGGCTCCAGGGAAAGCTTATCAAAAGCCCACTCTTGAGTCCTTTTGTACTGTTTTGATTAGAGAGGAAGATAATCTTATACAATTTGGAGTGATCAGCACTGTAGGTACCTCCAACCAAGCCTTAGTTTCCCAGCAGAAAGATAAACCCAAGTATGCCAAGAAGCAACATCCTCGCTACAACAACAAGCAACATAAGGGTCCCAAATCCGCTTAGACAACTTCAGCTCCTAATGGTGACAAAGGAGCAAAATATAAAAATAAGAAGACTGACAGACATTGCAAATTTTGTGATAAATATGGTCATGATGAGTCCAAATGTTTCAAGAATATGGCAGCTTTAGAAGAAACGATGAAGAAGCACAACACCAATATTGATTCTTCTTCTTCTTATTCTTCTCATGGACATGTACTTTACACTTCTGGTTTCTCCTTCAATACAACTTCTACTTCTTCTTCTGATGAGTGGCTTATTGATTCTAGAACATCTTATCATATGGCTAAGGATAAAGACATATTTTATGCTTTAAATGAATGTAACACCAATAAAATATTTGTTGGTGATGATAGATCTCTTAGTGTTGTAGGATCTGGAACAGTTCAAGTAGATAATGGTCATTTCAATGATGTATTATGTGTTCCAATCCTTTCTTGTAACCTTCTATCAGTATATCAAATCACTCATTCAGGTGAAGGTAAAACCATAGAGTTTTCACCTCACCAAGTTGTAATCAAGGATCTAAAATATCCTAAGCAAGTTCTTGCAACTAGAATTGCTGATGATATTACCAGGTTGTACAAGTTTGACAACTTTGGGTCATCATCTTTTTCATCAGTTTTTGTTGCTCATAGCGATGACTTGAGCAAACTTTGGCATGAGAGGTTTGGTCATCTAAACTATCGCTCATTGCATCAACTATGTAATCAACAGATGGTGACTGGTCTTCCTCCTGTTTCATGCATAGATGGTGTTTGTGCCGGTTGTGTTCTCAACAAACATCATCGGGATAGTTTTGACAAACATGCCTCTTGGCATGCCTCGGGCCCTTTGCAGCTTGTTCACAGTGATTTGTGTGGTTCACTTTCTTCTCCTTCTTTTTCTGGGTGCAAGTATTTCTTAACTTTCGTTAATGATTTTTCAAGACGTACTTGGGTTTACTTATTAAAACTTAAGAGAAAAGTTTTTGACAAGTTTTTGTCCTACAAGACCCTTGTATAAAAACAATTTGGACATCAAATTCAAAATTTAAGAATAGATAATGGAGGCGAATATGTTAACAATAATTTTACAAGTTAATGCACTACAGAGGGCATCCAAATGCAACACACTGTTCCATATACACCACAAAAAAATGGTGTTGCTGAGAGAAAGAACCACACATTAAAAGAAATGGCTAATTGTATGATCCAATTTAAGGGATTAAGTCTAAAGTATTGGGCGAAAGCCATCAACTGTGAAAATTACATAGTCAATCACACTCCCACAAAGGCTCTTAAAAATATAACACCGAAAGAAGCTTGGACTAAAATTAAACCAGATGTAAGTCACTTCTGTGCATTTGGAAGTATAGCATGAGCTCACATTCCTGATGAGAAAAGGAAAGCATTGCAGCCTAAAAGTGAGAAGTGTATATTTTTTGGTTATTCTGAAGATGTCAAAGGTTATAAACTTCTTCAACCAAATTGTAATGAAATTATTATTAGAAGAGATGTTAAATTTGATGAAAATATCTTGGTCTGCAAGCCTAATTCGACAATTGTGCCTTCTTCATCCTGCGAGCCATGTTCAATGTTTATACCTTCTTTTGTTCCTATTTCTTCTTCGGATGATGACAAGGAGGATGAAAATACACCTATGCCTACTAAGCTTCCTCCAGATGAGTCCTTTGAACCTGAACCAACACAAGTTCCATTGCTTCCTAGATGGGTCCATTCAACATGAGAAACAGTTGGTGGTCTTGTCAGTGATCCTTCAGATCAGCGTCGAACACGTTCACAGTTCCAGCAAGCCTCTTCTCTTTTGGCTCACATTTCAGAGACTCGTGATCTAGAGACATTTGCAGAAGCTTCAGGTCATCCAGATTGGGATACAACAATGAATGAAGAGTATTGTTCTTTAATGGAAAACGATACTTGGGATCTTGTACCTCTTCCAAAAGGAAAAAAACTTGTCACATGTAAATGGGTCTACAGAACTAAGTCTGCATCAGATGGAAGTGTTGAAAGACACAAATCATGGTTAGTTGCCAAAGGATTTTCCCAAGTTGAAGGAATTGACTATAATGAAACCTTTTCTCTTGTAGCCAAAATGAATTCCATCCGCCTTGTTCTTGCTCTTGCCACCTCACATAAATGGGAGGTCCATCAGATGGATGTTAAATCTGTCTTCTTGCACAGAGATTTGCAAGAAGAAATATACATGGAACAAACTCCTGACTATGTCCATAATGACTCTAGCCTTGTTTTTTGCCTTAAGAAATCTCTTTATGGTCTTAAGCAAGCTCCCCGAGCTTGGTATGCCAAAATGGAGAACTTTATTATTGACACTGGATTCTCTAGATGCCATTCTGATCCTAATGTCTATACCAAGAAAGTAGTAAGCCATGTCATAATCCGTTTCCTTTATGTTGATGACCTTATCCTTACTGGTAGTGACTCAAAACTTTTAAACCATGTGAAAACCAACCTTATGAAGGAATTTGAAATGACAAACTTAGGTTTTTTGCACTATTTCCTTGGCCTCCAAGTTTTGCAAACCAATGAAGGAATTTTTCTTTCCTATTCTAAGTATGCTTGTGACATTCTTCATCGCTTTCACATGGATGAATGTAAACCAACCCCTTCTCCCTTCTAGTCTGGAGTCAATCTTACTGTCACATGTACTTCTCCCAAAGTTGATGTCACCCTGTACTGTCAGTTAGTTGGTAGCCTCTTATACATGACTCATACCCATCCTGATCTTTCCTTTGTTGTTGGTCTTGTTTCCCAGTATATGTAAACACCCCATGGAAGACATTGGAAAGAAACTAAAAGGATACTTCGCTATGTCCATGGTACAGTTTAGTTCATGATACATTATAGTTCAAGGGGACTCCTTTATTGGTTGGTTCCACTGATTCAGATTGGGTCGGTGATCCTGATGATCAAAATTCTACTACAGGTTATGTTTTCAGCCTTGGTTCAGAACTTGTCACTTGGGCCTATAAGAAACAACATGCTATTGCACTTTCTTCAAAAAAATCAGAGTACTGAGCAACGATAAATGCAAGTCAGGAAGCCTTGTGGCTTCGAAAGGTCCTTTCAGAGTTTGGATTTCATAAGAAACATCCAACCAACCTTTGGTGTGACAATTAGAGTGCCATCAAGCTCGCCAAAGACCTAGTTCAACATCAGTGAAACAAACACATCGAGCTACACATGCACTTCATCATAAAGCTCATTCATGATCAAGTTATTGAAGTGCTCTTTTTCCCTACAGAAGATCAAGTTGCAGACATTTTCACAAAGTCTCTTACAGAAGTGAAGTTTTCCAAACTTACATCTATGTTATGAGTTCAGGAAGTTGTCATTAAGGGGGGATAGGCTCTAATGCCTCCTTCCTTATCCTATTATGTCACTATTTTAAATCCTTCAATCCTATCCCAAGTTGTTCTTAAGGGGGGATGTTACGATATTTAGACACTTAGGATTTAGTTAAGATCTACTTGGTCTAATGCGTTGTTAGGTAAAAGTGTGTTTCTTTAGTATGCATTAGTATGCATTTGTAGTTAGGAAATATGACGGTCACGATATGTTCCCGACATAGAGTGATCCGACGGTTCATATTCTCCTCGATCTTAATGGCCATTGATCCATGGATTAACACCCGATTGGTCCATGATATTTATTTAAAGAGCATGGAGGGTCATTTGTCAATGATCGATTGTGAGAAACGCTCTTGTAAAATCTCTTTGTAATCTTTTCTTTTGCATTAATAAACTACTCCAAGTGGCTACGTTGGTTGGGGTCATGGATGTTTCCCCGTAGGGATTTTACCACATGAAAAAAAAGGTGTGTTGATCTTTGATCTGATTATGTGAGTGGTTATTGAAGGTGTTCATCCTCTGTTGGAATACATGTGTTGTCGAACAAAAATTATTGTGCATTTGAGTGGTAACGACAAGTGTCATAGTAACAAAGAGCAAAGAATTCATGTAATTTTTTTTGTCATTCTCCCTATCTCTTATCTAAGGAGTGTCTCTCATTAGAGGAGTCTGGAGAGTGTGTCTCTCAGTACAATTGAAAAATTTAACAACAATGAATATGTAAATATGCTCTAAAGGTTGAGTCTAGGGAGTGTGTCTCTTAGTATAACTGAAAAATTTAACAACAATGAATATGTAAATATGATCTAAAGGTGACATAAGTTTGAAATCCAAAATGAATAAATATGAAAAATGTGTACATTTATGTAAGCTATACTCTATTAGGTCAGATAATTTTAACAACGAAAATTTAACAATGAATGAATACGAAAATGTGTCTATTTATGTAAGGTATACTCTATTAGGTCAGATAAGATTAAAATTTAGTTGAGACACCTATGATTGTAGACTAACAAACTGATCTCAAACAAATTACTCAATCAAAGTGCAACAAAGAAATACTTGCATAAAAACTAATGATCTAAATCAAACTATTACAGACTTAATCCCAGAGTTTCAAATATGGTTTTAATGCAATTGCAACTATAGAAAAACAAGTTATGGGGTTGATTCGATTATAGGAATTGAGTTACTTCAATACTACTACTCTGAACAATTGATGACACCACAATTGTAGTGAATCGTGTTTGTCAGGAATGATTGTAATTAAAATTCTTTAACTATGAAAGCATGATGTAAGCTTAATATCAAATTATAGGAAATTGATTGTGATTACAAGAAATTAATAGTTATTAAAGGAAAAGACAGAATTTCAAGAAAAACATAAATTAAAATAACATGACACATACCATGGGGTCCTCTTGGAATATGCTGAAAACACTAAAGAATTACTAACATCTGAATGAAACATAATATGCTTTCTATTCAACAGTTGGAATAAGAGTTTACATATTACAAAATCTATTTCTCAATAATAATTTCGATATCATGACCAACTTGATACATCCTTGATCTCTATTTTTTATAGAAATTACATGAAAAAGGTGGAGTGCTATGAGAATAACACTCTTTCCCTAAATTTCTACATTGGTTACAGTCAAAGTCTCATTTTAGAAAAGGGTATCTAATATCCTTGAGGTAGTTGTTGAATATCTCTCACTTTCCCCTTAATTCTCCATGTGACGAGGGCATCCAACTTCCTCCAACGTCCAATCTAATATCCTGAGAGAAAAATCATGAATTTTACCAATTTTGGCCTGCGTATTTCATGTTCATAGCTACTGATTTGACCGCACATTGACTGGAATGGAGTGATCATATTGAGGAAGGAAAAATAGGAATTTCACCATCTGATGAAGGCCATGAACTACCTCCAAGTGTGAGATCCTATTTGTTGGAGCATAGCTATGCAAACCTTGGATGCATTACGAGACATATTTTCGGTAATAACTTGAAATTTTGGTAAATTAATGAGTAATTGACTTTTAATAACATTTTACTAGCCACAATTAGGAATTTTTAATAAAAGACAACTTATTACCTTAAGCATTCTTGTTATGCCATTAATGTAAAAGTGGGAAAAAATAGGGATTTTAGACCAAAATGGAAGGCAATTAGGCTAATTTGAAGGGGTGAAAAGTGTCAAAATCAGAGCCCAACATCTCCCCTAGACTAATGATATTGCATGTCCTCATGCATTTAAATCTAAGATCATCTTATTTTCAGAATTGTTCAGACTACTCCTCTAAACATTCCCTGCTACATCAATGAGAAGATTCAAATTGGATGATGAAGGATATTGTTTCTTTGATTTCTTCATTTTGATTTTGATCATCAGTCTCCGATTCCAATTTCTTGTCTTGTGGTGTTTTCTCAACAATTTATGCTTTTTCTTTATTTCTTGATGTTACTACCTGATTTTGGCACTCCCTTACTTAAGCCTTTCATTTTCTTCCTTAATGCTCCTATCTAACACTTCCATCTATTCAATGGTTCTCTTGAGTTCACTGATTCTCTTATTTTTCTTTTTTCACTTGGAAGTTAGAATAGAAACAATAGGTTCCTTAAGGGTTACCCATGTTTCATCAACCTATCTTTCTTCAAAGACTACTTGTTCTTAAAAAATTGCTTGTTCTTCAAAATCTTGTTGTTCAAATACCTATTTACTGAATGTAGGTTGCAGATTCGAATTTCTTGTTCTAGGATTCTTAGGTAATCCTTGAAACATTGAAGCTCTATCTATCTATTTTGTTGGTTCTGGTGGAAATTCTTTTTGAAATTCTTTATATTTCCTAGTCATACCCCTAGTAATTCTACATGGAACTGATGGAATTGTTGAACTTATGTTTATACTGGGGGGGTGAATCAATATTCAATACTTCTTACTTTATTTAAACATTCATCAATCATTCATTAGTTGAGAAAAAATAATCACATATAAACTCAAATCAAAATGCACAGAGTTTTAACATGGAAACCCAATCGAGAGAAAACCATAAACTTATATTTATAAATGTTTGTAGGCACCAACCTATTGTTACAAATATTATAGGCACCAACCTTCTAGAGACACCAATATCCTCAAATGAGCACCAACTCACCAACACCTGTAGGCACCAACCTACTGTTACAATATTTATAGGTACCAACCTGTTGGATACACCAATCCCCTCACCTAAGCATCAACTCAATAAGACCTGTATAGACACCAATATAATATCATCATACAAAGAGTGCTTCTCACTTCACTTGCATGCTTCATTTCACAAACAATCCTTCAAATCCTATTTAAATGTAGCCTTCATTCCCTAGTGAGCATCACAACATCATTCATAGATCAGGATCCTACACTACAGTATCACAACCTCAAAACACCACACATTACAACATCACAACCTCAAAAAAATGCACATTGTAGCATCACAAACCTTCAGTCCTTCATAGTGCACCTTAAGAACAAGAAAATCCCAAGAAGACTCCTCTTTCACACCTTTAAAACCCAAGAAGACACCCCAACTCCTTTAGTGCACCTCAAATCAATTCTACGCACCTTAGACTTGATATATTTCTTGGATACACTACAAATGTGCACACCCTATCCTATATTTATAGTAAGTTTGTCCTCACTTTCAGGGTTGACCTATAAAGACTGGTTGAACCGACCTAAATTTTCTAGCTCGGTTGCCAGATGAAAGAATTCATATCTCCTCATCCCTAAGGAGTTAGAGGGAATGTCATATACCGTTAGAATATCAGAATAAGATTTGAGCTAGGTATATATGGTCAAAATTCCTTCAAATATAGGGTATCCAAACTGAGCATCAAAAATACAAAAATAATATTTCCAACAATATCCATATTTTAATATTTATCTTAGACATCCATAGTCTCCCCTTGTCTTTGAAATCAATGACAATAATGTTTCCAACAATATCCCCCTTTGTCATTGATGGAAACCATTATTCAATTATGATACTCCCCCTATCTAACACTTTCCTTGTGTCTGCCAATGTTCCTTTGTGTGCAATTTCTCCCCCTTTGACATATATGGAAAAGGGATGCTCCCCCCAAGATTGTTCTTCCCTTTACTCTACAATCTATTCTTTTTCATGAAGTAGTTCTTCAAGTGAAATATTCTCAACATGCATTTCATCCTTTAGTTTTCAAACCATTTTGTAGTTCTGGTCCTTCAAAAGTATATCTCTAATTTATCACTTGTTGACAACTAATAATTATCCAGGACATCTCTGCTACAAGTGTCCAACAATGATCCTTCTATTTGATTGTTTTTATTGAACAAACCTTCCACTCCAAAGTCATGACATTGGTCTTCTGAATGGGGTGAAGATTTAGTATTTGAATTTGTTTCTACCTCCACATTCCTTTTTTACAAGGACCAATCAAATGACTTCTCTCTTCCAAAAGAGTATGACAAACTTGAATTTCCATCTTCAAAAGGAAATGTCCCAACCTTACCTTTTCTAAAAATGGGTTGTACATGTTTTGAGTGAATAAAAAAAGTGAATCTCCTCGCCATCTTCATCTATCCTAGCATGTCCTTTCTCATAATGAACAATTTCATCTCTCCCTCTTTCTTGCTTTTGCTTCCTTTTCCAAACCTTTGAGTATTATTCTTTTTCTTCCCTGTGTTTATGATACTTTGTTATATTTCATCTACAATCACGTGCTATGTGCCCATAGTTGTTGCACTTATAACATTCAATACTTTAATCAAGTAGAGGAGCAAATGAATTGTAGTTTTTGTTAGAAATCCCATGAGAACTTCTAGTTTTGGTGTTCACATAATCATCCTTTGAGGTTTTGTAAGGACCTCTATTTTTGTTTCTCACATGGTCATTTATTGTATAAGCTCTACAATCTATTGCTTTATAACCATAATTGTTGCAAGAAAAAAAATAGCCAAGAAAGAGATTTCAGTACTGGTTGGTGAAAGGCCTTCTTGGTAAAACAACTCTTCTAGACTCATTCTTGTTGTTCTTGCAAGAAGAATAAGGAATCTGCTAGTCATCATTTCTTTTCCTATTGTTTCTTTCATTAATGATGGATACTTTAAGAATATTAGGATATCTTTTAGGATTTTCTTTAGGAGTATTCCTATTCTCATCATATCCAAGACTAGTCTTGATGAATGGCGACCTTTGGCAACTAAGGATCTCATTTTAAGTTTCAGTGTTATTTTCAAAATTCAATTGAGTATTTGACTTGTTCAATTTATGCTTTAATGAGACAACTTCAGACTCTAATTTCTCATAGGTTTCTTCCTTTTCTTTGAGCTAACTTTACACTGCTTCTTCTATTCCTTTTTCTTCTTCTAGATGAATCTTCAGGCTAATAATTATATTCTATATTTCTTCAAGATCATGATCCTTCTTTTCATGTTTCTTCAATTGTTCCTTTTTCTAATCCTGTCTACTTCTTCTTGGGAACTAACGAGTTATGCTTGAAGATCTTCTTCTTCTAAATATGTCTTTTCTTTCTGATCAACATGCTTTTTTTCCATGGTTATGGAGAGAGATTATTCTCCATCATCACTATATTCTCTTTCTACATATGGATACTTATAAAAAAAATATCCTATTCTACCATAATTAAAGTGTTTGATGGGTGGCTTACCTTTGTATTTTCCAGGTCCTCCATTTAGCTTTCTCACAAATTGTGCTTCTTCTGTCTCTAATTCACATCTAGAACAATCACCATATCTCTCTGCATAAATGTTTTGGAGCTTGTCTCAAATCTGTTTAGTCAATGTAAACTTCATTACCTTGACAATATCAAAATTTGATAAGAAAATCAAGATGGCATCTATTGCCTTTTCATTGTTTTCACTTGACTCCTTCCCAACATCATATGTATAACTTTTTTTGACTGATTCCAAAATACCAAACCCAAGATCCTTCAAACATGTCTTCATTCTTGTACTTCATGATGCATATTTTTTTCCATCAAAAAAATGATCTTTATTTGTAGGGAGAGCTTCCTTACAATAGATATGTGCTCAAGATCTTCCTTCCAGTGGTTAAATTGTTTATGAAGGAACCTGCTCTGATACCAATTGTTGAAATTATTCTTATACTGAGAGGGGGGGGGGGGTGAATCAATATGAAATACATATTGCTTTATTTAACCATTCATCAATTGTTCATTAGCTAAGAAACAATAATCACATTTAAACTCAAATCACAATACACAGAGTTTTAAGATGGAAACCCGGTCGGGAGAAAACCATAAAATTATCTTTATAAATTTTTGTAGGAACCAACCTACTGTTACAATATTTGTAGGCGCCAACTTTTTCAGAGACACCAATTCCCTCAGCTAAGCACCAACTTAATAAGACTTGTATATACACCAATATAAGATCCTCATATACATAATACTTATGACTTCACATGCATGTTTCATTCCACAAACAATCTTTCAAACCATAGTCACATGTAGCCTTCATGCCCTAGCGAGCATAATAGCATCATTCTGAGAATATAATCCTATACCACAACATCACAACCTCAAAACAATGCACGTTGCAACATCATCGACCTTCAGTCCTTCATAACACACCTTAAGAACAAGAAAATCCCAAGAATAATCCTCTTGCACACCTTTAGACCCAAAAAAGACACCCCAACTCCTTTAGCACACCTCTCACTTGGTATCTTGCTTGGATAAACCACAAATTCATACATATATCCTATATTTATAATAATTGTGTTCTCACTTTCAGGGTTGAGTTGTAAAGACTAGCTGAGCTGACCTAAATTGTATGGCTGGGTTTTCAGATGAAAAAATTCATATATCCTCATCCCTAAGGAGTTAGAGGGAATTCCATATACCGCTGGAAAGTTATTGGAATAATATTTCCAACCATATAAATTATGCTCCCATTTGAGCTAGGTATATAGGTTAATAATTCATTCAAATATAGGGTATCCAAATTGAGCATACAAAATTAAAAAACAATATTTCCAACAATATCCATATTGCAATATTTATCTTAGAAATTCATAGTCTCCCCCCTTCTTTGACATCAATGACAACAATATTTCCAACAAGAATTCCTTTAGAACTTGATACTTTTTCTTTTCTTGGTGGATTTGAAGACGTAATTTCTACAGGTGAGTTGGAACCCTCATACCGTGATAGTCTTTCATTGTCGTGTAATCATTCTTCATTTCCAATAATAGGAATCTCAGGGTTCTTCTTTACTATTGTTATTTCTTGAAATCCATTATTTTCCAAAAAACCATCTCAATTTTGATTCAATTCTCTCAACTCTTCTACAACTATTAATTTAACTGGGCATGGTGATAGAGCCATCTGTCTACATATTGAGGGTTTTCCTGTATAGTTGTGGACATTCTTATGAGACTCTTTAAGAGAAATAAAGGCATGTTAATCATTTTGTTTCTCCTTTAAATGTTGTAATACATGAGGTAAAGAAAAATTACATTATACCTCCCCTCATTGGTTAATAACTTCTGTAAGAAAAATGAAATGTCTCTACATTGGTTGACTAACCAGGTTCGTGGCACCCCCTTGCTCCAATCATGATTCTTTCTTGACTTGTTCAGGAATGGATTCCATTCCTTGCCTTTTAATCATTTGTTTTTAAACCATTGTTCACCTTTTATTTCTAACCTTGTCATTAGCACCATTGATTCTTATATGACAAAAATCATGATATACCCCACTTTGGCATTTTTCCATTGAAGATTTCAGCGAATGCCTTTTTTACTCCATCGTTGTGACCCTGTAAATGTTCAAACAATTTCAGCAACTCTAGTTGATGGAAAATTATTCTACATTCAAGGCACTTTTCCAGTAATTCAATCCCCTGAGGCTCATATATGATAACACTTGGAACCACCATTGTTCCTCTACTTTGCACAGGTGAGATATAAGGTAACAACTTGACACTTCTGCATAAATTCAGATGGAAATGAGGGATTGGATTAACGTTTGAATTTAATGGTTTTAAAATTATGGTGTTGTTAGGTTGTCATTTCATAACAAGGGATGGCAGTTGAATCATGATCATAGAGTATATAAAAATGATTTGTTCTATATGAGGGTTTAATAAAATGATTATAGGTAGATTTAAGTCACACAAGAGTGTATGATATGTGTTAATCATTAGGATAAATGAACATAGGTTTATGGTGTATGGTCATAGGCTAATCATTTATGAAGATAGAATATGGTAAATGAATGAATTATGAACTATAGGGTAGATGGATAGAGTAGGATTTATTCCTATTGATGAATAATTTAATATTAAAAAAACATTAGGATGAGTTAGAAGCTAATGTCAATAGCATAAATAAGTTATATTCTTAGGATTTCCATGATTCTTACAAGTAAGCATATATCAAAAGACCAAATACCTCATATATACCAAACTTTCATTGATGTAATGGATTATTGGACTTTATAGATGGCACCTTGAATATTCTTCACCTTGGAGTGAGTAAAATGATGAGTTTTTAACCTAGTTCACTTAAGAGATAATCTCAAATTCTTTGAATGCTACTGAATTGGTCTTCATTCCTGGAATAAGTCTTCATTACTGGAATATATCTTTGATTACAAGAAATAAGGCTTTGATTATAGGAAATAAATCTTTGATTATAGGAAATAGGAAGACTTATTTTCTGTTACTGAACCAACAATATTATGCTACTACTGAATCAAGGAAAGTCCTGTTGTTTCTTTTGAACAAAAAACAAACCTACTATTAGTACTATTCACTGATAAGTGTGATCATATTTATCTAAATGGTAATGTCAATAGTGAAACATGGCCTATTCGGTAGTGCTAAAATCCCCTAAGAAACCTAAGTCATGCATGGTAAATTTAGTAAGAAAAGATGGCCTTCCTCTCCCATTGGTTGAGGCATCCTCCCTCACCCTTCCACCATTTGTTTCAAATTGATCTATGTAAGAAATTACAAGAAATCTGCATAGACTCTAGAATTCATGTAATTTACTGGAAATTGAACACTTTATTTGTTGTGAAATGTGCTATCCAGTTTCATGGTTTTCAAGAAAAGTTATTGTTCAATTGCGCCAAGGGTCTGGTTTTCACAATTGAACCTTATTTTTCTCTTTACTTTTTATTATTTTTATTTATTTATTTATTTTCAAAATTTTATAGAAAAAAAAGTAAATTCATGATGGAACAAGAGTAAGAGAGTTACCCATCTCACTCACAACTTCCATCTTAGCTTGCTAAAGTAAGGTAGAAATAAATTCATCTCAAGATGTAACATCCCCATTATAATCCCTAGTTTAATTAATGCATAATGTAGGTATGAATGAGGCCATGGCCAATAAATGTAATATGTGAAATGTATTTTCTGAATTTTAAATAAATATAACGTGATACCAGCTGTTGGGAATATGGATAGAGATGGGGATTGATTAATCCACAAGAAAAGGGGGAATGCCTAGGGAGTGTCTAATAGGGGTCCAAGGGGGGAATTAATTATGGGTATTAATTCAAACCCACATTTATGAATTCTATTATCAATTATGAAACCTTCTATTTTTTTGTTGAGTATATGAGAGCCTAATAATTGAATACCTATTTTAGGGTGGGTGTGTGAGTCACATACCATAGTTATTGGAGAACATGGGGTTGGAGTACAATCAACTTTGGGCAGAGTGAGTAGTCAAGTGTCTTGAGAAAAGAGAGGAAATTCGTATGGGTAGTACCATGAAGTTTTACAGATTTATTTTTTACAAAAAAACAACAAGAAGAGAAAAGGAAAAAAAGAGCATTGGATTTGGAGAAAGAAGGTTGGGCAAATTCTGGAGCATGTTGAAGCATTTTTTGGAGCATTTTGGAGTTGGAAATTAAAGAACTAGGTTGTCAAGTTTGAAGAGTGAAATCATGAGTGGGTTGCACTTTAACAACACGTGTTTGTTGTTGGTTGTTGGTAGTTGTTTTCTTGGCAGTGAGTTCCCTTGAATTCCCAACAGAGAGATTCCTAGTTACCCGAGCCAGAGAGACCCTGATAAATGATTGGGAAACCTGATGGACTAAGAGAAATGAAGGGTTACATTCCTTGGGTTGGGCAGGTCAAGAGGAAGAGAGCTGGAGGAAATTCGGGATAGCTATAGGATAAAACCAGTGGATTGTGTGATATTGAGTTGTAAGGGAACTGTGAGAAGTACCCTTCTTTTGTGGATTCCTAGCCCCATATCGAGGGAGAATTGTTGTTGAGATATATAATAATAGGTCTATGATTGGGTGGAATGCCCTTCCTAAGTAGTTGATTACACAATTTTTTTATAAAATATAAGTGTTTATTTATTTCTCGAGTTAAATTGTTGTGCTTATCTCTGTACATGTGAATGGTTTAATTGCTATTGTGAATGAGTTATTAGTTGCATTGATGATCATTTAGAGTGTTGTAGTTGCATTTAATTATGGGTATCAGAGTCTATTTAATTGGGTTTATAAATTGTAGTTGATAAGCTACATAAATTAATTAGCAGAAGAAAATTTCAATTTTATGTGTTTTTTCACGTAGTAATGTTCCTCGGTTAAGCTGGGGGACATTACACATGACACAGGTTTGTTGTAGAATTTCAATATGTGCCCATTCACCGCAAATGAAACTCTTGTAACATCAATTATTTTTATCCTCAAAGAGCCATTGTCAAAAATTATTTCAACTTCATAAGGACCAAGCCAATGCGTAAAAATGTAAGGCCCAATCACCGGCTTTAAACTACTTCTTTTTTATAAATCTGTCATGCCATTTTCCCACTACCATTTTACAATAGTGGTCTTCATCAAGGCACCCTGATGTATCTCATCTAGCTCATTTAATTGTGAAATTCTATATTTTTGAGCTTCATATAGATTTAATCCTAACTTTGCTCCAATCTTGAAGGTCTTTATCTGAAATTCAATGGGGACAAGTACCCATTTTCCATACACCAACTCGTATAGGGTGAAACCAATAGTA
>ML780061.1:307541-403317 GCA_009831015.1 Picea engelmannii
TAGAGGAGTTTCAGAGAATACATTGAGTAACATTATCTACAGGATCAGAGTACTCCAAGAATTGAATAATTGCAGAAATTGAAGAAGTCTCAGAAAGCATTATCAGGTTCCATGTGATGATTGGTTGATGGTGATGATTTAATATAAAGTTTTATTATCTCTCATATATTCTTGGGTGGAAGGAAGGGGCAAGGATAGAGAGTTCAAATATCTCTTGATATTGTAGGATTGTATCTTCCTCTTGGAGGTTTATCCCTCCCTTTATATTTGGAAACTGTAGCTACCTTTGGAAGTCATTACTTCCCTTGAACAAAAACTATTGATTATTTCTCATATATTGTGCATGGTGTATTGTGGTGTATTGGTGTAACTCTTATACTATTGTTCATTGCTCATTGTATATAATTGAATGATTTAAGTATAAGTTGAAAAAGGTTTTTAAATTGTACTGGATATTGATTCACCCCCCTCTCGGTATCAACAGACCCATCCTATAGCAACTGTTACAACTCCTGACATACTTTTTAGCATCTATGAAAGGAATGGGCTAATAGTACCCTAGGTGAAGGATTTTGTAGGCACTCCTTTGGTATGAAAAGTGTCCACCACATGACTCATCATGGAATACCTATGTGGTGGAAGTTTTCCTGTGGACAAATAATTGGAAATATTATCAAACCATGGAGATTTAATAGAAATTGCAAATAATTTATCATCGAAAAAGCTATCTATTACAGGAACAGTCTCACCATGATTATTAGTACGGGAAAGGAACTCTGCAACCAGATTTTCTCTTCCAAGTCTCTAAAACAATGATATTGAATTCCTATACTAATAAGAGACATCTTATTATTCTTCCATTTGTTATTGGTTTATTCATGAGATACCCAATGGAAGAATGGTATGTATGCACACATACTTCATATCCAGTGATATAATGTCAAAATTTATTAATTGCATAAATGACTGTCATAAATTCATTCTCCGTAACAATATAATTAAGTTTAGGAGGAGTCAAGTTTTTACTGACAAATTAAATAACACAGGTTCATTGATTTTCCTTTTCCCCTAAAATCATTGTTATTGTTGAATTATATGCATTAGTGGATAGATGAAAATGCAATGTCCAATCTGGTCCTCTTAATACCGGAGCTGTGGAAAGTTTATCTTTAAGTGCATTGAAAGAAACCCAACAATAAGTATCCCAATAAAATCAACATCTTTTTCAAGAAGTTTCAATAAAGGCGGAGCAATTTTAGTAAAATTTCTTATGAACCACTTGTAATACCCCGCATTTCCCAAGAATCTTCTTACATCCTTTTGGGTGGATGGAGTTGGTAAATTAAGAATCAACTCAATTTTGACTAGATCAACCCCGATACCTGCAAAAGATACATGATGGCCAAGACCAATTCCTTCATTAAACATTCAAAAAAATATTCATTACTTAAGGAAAGATTTGTTTCCTGATATTTGGTTAGAACATTTTGCAAATTATCCAAGGCTTCTCCAAAAGTGTCCCCATATACTATAAAATCATCCATGTAAACCTCTACATAGTCATCGATTAAATGAGAAAAGATAGCTAGAATTGCATTTTGAAATGTAGCAGGTGCATTACAAAGTCCAAAGGGTAGTACCTTATAGGCATAGGTCCCATAGGGACATGTAAAGGTCATTTTATCTTGGTCTTCTGGAGCTATCATTATCTAATTGTAGCCACTGAAGAAATCAAGGAAAGAAAAGTATTTCGTTCCTACTAATGTATCCGAGACTTGATCTATGAAAGGCATCAGGAAAGGGTCTTTTAAGTTGCCTTTATTATTTCTCGGTAATCAACACATACTCTCCACTTTATGTTCTTTTTGGGAACAATCACCAAGGGTGAAACCCATTAGTTGTCTGATATAGGATAAATGAAATCTACATCCAATAATTTATGAATTTTCCCTTTAATGTTGTCTTTTAAAACATGATTCATTCTTCTATGTGGTTGCCTAATTGGTTTAACATTTTCCTGTGTATAGATATGATGAGTGCATGTATCTGGATGGATACCTTGCATGTCCATATAGTCCCAGGAAAAAGCATTGGAAAATTTCTGCAAAATTGAAATTAATTGTTTTTGTTGCAAATCATCTAAAGCAAAATTAATGTTTAGACTTTTCTTGGGACATATTTCAATGGTTTTATTATAGGAATCTAACATAGAATTTACAGGAATTATGGACCGAAATAAAGATGACAAACTGTTCATAGTGCATGTTTCCTGAAAATTCTATCCCAAAAGATGATCAACATAAAATTGTTCAACATTTAATGGTTGCCCCCTAAAATATACAGGATAATCAGAATGAGAAATGAAATGATTAAGTTGATTTTCCTTGGTATTTTCTTTATGATTCATAGCTTGTGCACTCGTTAGAAGAGGTTATATTATTTATTCATTAGTATCAGTTTCATCAAGCCATTTCACATATTTTAATTCATTTACAGATTTTGCAGGGGGGTAAAGTGTTATCCGTTTTACTTCAGAACCATTTGTAATGGTCATGTTTCCGGATAAAAAACTTATACTGACTTTCAATGGTAGAAATTCAAATCATAGATTTATGTAACTATGTACATTTATGTAAGGTATACTCTATTAAGTTAGATAAGTTTTAAATCCAATTGAGACACCTCTGATAATAGACTAACAAACTAATCTCAAACCAAATTACTTGATCAAAGTGTAGCAAAGAAATATTTGCAGAAAAACTAATGATCTAAATTAGACCGTTACATAATTAATCCTAGAGTTTCAAATATGATTTTAATGCAATTGCAACTATAGAAAAATAGGTTATGAGGTTGATTCAATTACAGGAATCAAGTTACTTTAATAACAATACTCCGAACAACCGATAAAACCACAATTGTAGGAAATCTTGTTTTGTGAGGAATGATTGTAATTGAAATTCATTAACTATAAAACTCTATTGTAAGCTTAATATCAAATTATAGGAAAATCACTATGATTACAGGAAATTAACATTTATTACAAGAAAAAAACAGAATTGGAAGAAAAACATAAATTAAATGAATACAACACATACCAAGGGGCCCTCCTAGAATATGTTGCAAAATATGTCAAAACACTAAAGAATTACTAACACTCTGAATGCAACATAAGATCCTTTGTATTTAATAGCTGGAACAAGAGTTTACAAATTACAAAATATATCGCAAAGAAATAATTTAGATATCATGACTAACTTGATACATCCTTGATCTTTGCTTTTTTATAGAAATTGCATGAAAAAGGTGGAGCACTTTGAGAATAACACTCTTTCCCTAAATTTATGCGTTGGTTATAATCAAAGTCTCATTTTAGAAAAAGGGATCTAATATCCCAAAGATAGCTACTGAATATCTCTCGCTACTGCCTTAATTCTCCATGTGATGAGGGTGTCCAACTTCCTCCAGCATTGAATCCAAGATCCTAGGAGTGAAATCATGGATTTTACCAATTATGGCCTGCATATTTCATGTTCCTGGATACTGAGTTGATTGTAAGTTGACTGAAGGGGAGAGATCATCTCTAGGAAGGAAAAATAGGATTTCACCATTTGATGAATCCCATTAACAACCTCCAAGAGTGAGATCCTGATTTGGTGGAGCATAGCTATGAAAACCTTGGACTCATTACGAGAAATTTTTCCAGTAATAACCTGAAATTTTGGCAAATTAATGAGTAGTTGACTTTTAATAACGTTTTGCTAGCCAAAATCAGGAATTTGTAATAAAAAAAACTTGTTACCTTAAGTATGCTTATTATTCCATTAACCTAGTAAAATTTGGTAAAAAGAGGGATTTTAGACCAAAACATAAGGTAATTAGGCTGAGTTGGAAGGGGTGAAAAGTATCAAAATCAGAGCCCGACAATAATAATAACCACATTCAATGTGGTATCTACAATAACATGTGTTATGTGTTGTGTTTATTTGAACATACCAAGGATTGAATTTCTAAAAAGATCTTTGGCCCAAGTTAAGTGCACTATGCTCATTCTTGAATCTCTCATACAATTTTGTCTATGTCATGTCAAGAAATTTTTTAAAGTGGGGTTCACGGTCCCTAGAACCCCTTCTCAATTTTAGTACATCCTTTTGGTTAGAAAAAGGACTATTGTTCTCATGCCAAACGTTTTGTACTAGTCCCTTAATTGCTCCAATTAATTTCATGTCTAAATGAGGTAGGCTACCAATGAAGGCCCATAAATATGTTTGACTTGTTGTGTCAAGGTTATATCATCTAATATAGTAATTTCAAAGGGTTTTGACATTACAATTAATGAGGTGAGATGTTTGTTTGAGTAAATGATTTTTTCTTGTAATATTTATAACATTTGATTGTGACAATACACCTTGATCTGCATTACGGTCTTGAGAACAAGTTTTCTTAACAATTTTATGAAAATCATCCACAAGGCTTCTAACAATATGATTATTCTTTTATAAACATTCAACTATTTTAATGCCTAAAATTCTCCTAACAATATTCAAACTCGTAGATTTTAACAAAGACATAAATAAATGACATTTAATTACATCATATTTTAGTTTAAAATATTCTTTAATAATTTTGTATGATTGATAATGAATAGTTATTTTAGTTAACTTACCTTCAAGTGATGTTAGACCACCTTCATCCACCTAAATGCATTTAACAGTTCTTCAATGCACACTACTTGGTATAGGTAGGGATGATGGACCCATATTCTAGCACTCTTGACCTCTCTATTGTGGAGTTAAAAATGTAGGAGTTCTTACCCCTTCAATAACTTGCAAGTCAAATTTGGGAGAAGAGTGAACATGCTCATGAGTAGTTTCCAAAATGTCTAATTGTCAAACAAGAGGTTGCACTATAGGAAATTCTTCACCAGAAGACTATGCACTAGTTGCTTCTCTGATTTCATCCACAGTATAATTAATTCCAAGTAAATATCTCATCCTCTACTCATCCAAAAAAACTTGTCTTGATGAAATAGTCATTAGAGGTTCACCAAAGGTAAAAATTGGATTGACCTCTATTGAAATCCTACACTTTTTTTTTGGTGATGGAGGAGAAACAACATTGGCATCTATTGTACTAGAATTTGGATTGGCCTCTAATAAAAACCTACATTTTCCCATACCCATCCTTCCATTTTATCTTCCTTCAATGACCTTTTCAATGTTTTTTCTCCTCCATCACCTACATTTTCTCATACCCATCCTTCCATTTTATCTTCCTTCAATGGAATTTTCAATGGGCTACTCTTTCCTCAAAGGAATTCTTGATTGATTACATTTGTTCCCCATGTTTATAGGGATTTCCAACATGAAAAAGACAATTTTTTTCCATCTGATCACACATAAAACATAAAAATTTCATGCAACAATAGTTTTGTGTAGGATATGTTGGGAAACTTGTATACATGAGATAATTTTTCAAATAGATCGAGGTGGGGATTTGTTTTTGTTTTTTGTTTTTTTTAATCTCACAGAAGCATGCACACACTCTAGAATGCATTTTTGTTATAAGCACACATATTTTAGAGTGTTTGTATGCTCTTAGCACAACAGATAAAAAATGCAAGTGGTACATACCTAACCAAGGTCTTGAGACCCATATCAAGGCCTTTAGTCCTATACCTAATTATCAAAAACATGTAAGGGCTCTAACAACTTTCTCAAAGATCAAGGATATCCCATAGAGGTAATGTGCAATGCTTCGAGGCATTTCTTATGGTTTTGGATGCCTCAAAGATTTGTTTATGACCTAAGGCATGGCCTTATTCCCTAGTTTGTTTCCAGGGCCCTAGGACACATATCTTCTTCTCAAATCCACCCAGTGGTACCAACATCCCCAATCATAGGCCGATGATATTCTCAAGAGTCAATGTATGGTTGTTTGAAGCATCATTCTTAGACCTAGATGGCTAGTAGGGATGATTTTAAGGATGGAAATTTATTTTAAAATGTAGAGACCTTGGTGAATCTTAGTAATCCTTCATATGCCAACTATAAATGTTTGGCGATATTTTTGTAAAAAATTCAAATTTATAAGGATTTTATATAGTTTATATAAAATTTTAGCGATTTTTAAGGTAAAATAATTTTTTCCTATAGAATTTGGGAGAATCATTTTTAGAAGAGTGGCCAATGATACATGTATGGCCAAGGTTATCTTCTACCATGGTATACATGTATGGACAAGGTTATCTTCTACCATGGTATACATGTATGGCCAAGGTTATCTTCTACCATGGTATTTTATCCATGTATAGGCCACCAATATCCACTTGGATCACTTAGGTAGATTCTATGGGTGAATCATTTTTAGATTCTATGGATAAAATACCATGGTAGAAGAAAGAGAGATGATGGAGTAGGAGGTCCTATCAAATTATTTCTCATGTAATCCCTTGTGTGACAAAGGAACGAGATGATGGATAAATTCACCCAGATTCTTTGACGGTTACCAACAACAACAGAGGCACCTTCAACCAGCGATCACTTTGGAGGTGTGACGCCATTTAAGGTATAATTTAACTTTGATATTACTTTATTTGAAGTATTTATAGATGTCAACTCTTTCGGAAAATGGTTAAGTTTGCTAGAGGGTTATTTCTATGTCCAAAAATTTTCCAACAATGAAAAAATCACATTGGCACTCCTTAAAGCCCATTTCCATGGCATATATTGGTAGGAGACATACTGTGAGAAACATGTCAGAAATGAGATTGCAATTTTTGGGCAAGGACCCACTTGGGAACCTTTTGTTGATGCCTTAAAGGAGTAATACTACCCTATTGGAAACTATGATGCCCAATACACAATATGAACAACTCTGCGTTCGGAGAGAGACCAGATGGTGATGTAGTACACTAACATCTTCCATACCTTGCGAATTTGTTTTGATATTAGAGACTCCTAGTGACACCTGGTTCTAAAGTAACGCAATGGCTTACATAGGTAAATCTAAACATATATGGATTTCTTGGACATATCCTCAATGGGAGCCACTTACTAATATGCTATCAAGATCAAGCAAAATTTCAAGAAAAATAATAAGTGGTATTTCAGTTCTGCAAACCCATCATAGAAGAAGCAAGAAAAACGTAGCCTTAAATCCCAGAGCAAAGGATAGAGCAAGGATGGTCAGCCCCAGGAAAACCAGTCCAAGACACAAGAAAATAAGGGTAATGGGAAGTCAAAGAAGGACACTTGAAAGTGGTGCAAGTTTCAAAAAATCCCTTAGCACAACACTGATGAATGTCTCTCTAAACAATCATTGTTGGTTGAGGCAAAATCCTTTGAGTCTGATGCTGACTCAGAATCTCATTCGAAACCAGATAAAAGAAAATAAATCATTGATGCAGAATCCAATGTCACCATTGCTACCACACATGTCTAGCTAGAGGAACCAAAGGAGCCTGGGTTAAGGGGACCTCACTCCATTTCATTTTTGACAATGTTAGCTAGAAGAACCTAATATTAGTAGAGGTCATTAAGAGGTTATACCTAACAATGAAGCCACACCCTCAACCATACACCATCAGTTGGATTAACTAGGGATGAGACATCAATGTCAACCATCAATTCCACCTGCACTACGACATCAAACCCTTCAAATATGAGGTTTTGTGTGATGTTTCCTCCTTTGAATGTTGTGATGTTCTTTTAGGGCAACCATATACATGGAAGCGTCATGTTTTTTATGAATCTAAGCCACATAGTGTCATTATTACTTTGGGAGGTCAACTCTATAGGGCATTGGAGGCAGTCCTAACTACTATGGTCTCTTTGATCTTCATGAAGCAGTGTAGAAAGGTGTTCTATCAGAAGGTGAAAGGAAATTCACTACAACCCTCAAGTCTTTGCACGAGGTATCTCTACATAGTAGAAGTAGGTGGACAAGATAATAGAAGAGTACAAATACATCTTTGCCTCACCTACTGAGGTGCCTTTGTATTGTTAGGAAAAACACTCAATTTATTTGACACCCGATGATCCTCTACCCAATGACCCTGTATATAGGTTCTTTATTATGGAGAATAAAGAAATCAAATGCTAGATCCAATAGTTAATTCTTAAGGGCCAGATTAGACCAAGCTCCTCACCTTGTGGGAGCTCAATTGTTCTGGTATAGAAGAAGGATGGGACATGGAGAGTTTTTCTTAATTGTAGAGCCATGAACAAGATCATAGTCAAGAAACGATTCCCAATCTCCTGGATTGATGATCTTCTAGATCAGTTCAAGGGCACCAAATTTTTAAGTGATATTTATTTGAAGTCAGGATACCACCAAGTGTCGATTGAGAAAATTGATGTATGGAAGACAACCTTTAAGTATAAAGAAGGTCTCTTCGAGTGGATGGTCATGCCTTTTGGCTTTACTAATGCCTTTTGTATTTACTAATGCCTTGGTCACATTCATGTAGAGGATTGATGATATATTGCGTCCATTCAAAAACTCCTTTGTGGTTGTATGTCTGGATGCCATTCTCATCCTTAGAAAAACTTGGGAGGAACATTTGAAGCACATCCAACAAGTCTTGGGCACCCTACAACAACACAAGTTATATGCCAATTTGGAGAAGTATTCCTTTGGCATGCAGAGTATACAATATTTGGGATACATCATGGATGGGAAGGGTGTGCATGTGGATCCCACTAAGATCCAATTCATCTGTGATCGGTGGCCCTAAAGACACTAATCGAGCTCCACAGCTTCTTGGGCCTCGCCAATTTCTACTGCATATTTGTGCTAGGGTTATCTCATATCGGTTGGGCCCTAAGCTAGGTGACCAAGGGTGGAGCCAAGGCCAATTTTTTTTAGGCCATGTCACAACATAAAGAATTCAAGGATTTGAAATTCCACCTCTGTTCATCACTAGTCCTTATTCTTCCAAACTTGAAACAACCATTTGAGATTGAGACTGATGCTTTAGATTATGCTATCAAGGAAATCCTCACTCGGCATGGGAATTCGATGACCTATCATAGTGAAACACTATCTGATGCTTTTTGTAGATACCCCACCTAAGACAAAGATATGTGATCCATTGTGCAATAATGTCGAAAATGTAAGCATTACATTCTGGGAAAGGAAATGATCATCCACATTGATCACATGCCTCTATAATTCACGTAAACACAAGGAAAGTTATAGAATGACCGCCATCAGAAGTGGTCCATGTACCTGCAACAATTCCTCATGAAAATCAAGTACAAGAAGCGCAACACCAAGCATGTTGCAAGATGACTCAATCGAACCCTGATTGTGTTGCTAACCATAGTTCTTAACTCTTTTGGGCATGAGAACTTTGGGTGGCCACAATTATTCAACAATGACTCTGACTTTTCTACTACCTATCAGACATTGAGAACATGAAAATTAGTTCTATACTTTCATCTCCGGGATGGAACACTATGCCATCTAATCCATCTCCATGTTCCTTCAAGCGAACATGCAAAGTTGATTTGGGAAGGTCACTATAGTTAGGCGGTAGGACACTTTGGCATGGGAAAAACAATGGTAGTACTACAAAATAATTTTATTGGTTGAACCTTCAACAAGATGTTTGCAAGTATAATAGATCCTACTTTTTTTGTGCCATTTACAAACCCACTTTTGTTCCTGAGATTGATTCTAGGCTCAAAGAATAATGTCAGGCATCAAATATTTTAAATGAAATGTTTTATAAGTGATTTCTTCTACCTTCAATTTTCTGAGAAATAATCTTTAAGTGAAATTTGTGATAAGACAATACAGAGGTTGTATATCGTTATCTGAGTTGTAATTTTAATTTCAGATGATGTAGAAATAATTGACAAAACTGTTAAAACAAAGCAAGGTATCAATTACAGATAAGTCTCACCTTATTTGCAGTAGAAGAAAAATAGAAGATGTACCCTTGAAAGGAGATTAAGAATGCAACAATTCACACATGTCACAGGTCTTGTTTTCACTCACAGTAATAACATAGGAAAAACTGTAACTGAATGGACTTCTGATATATTATGATCACAATAGATGTTTTACTAAATTGTAATCATTCACTCTTTAAGAAGTACAAAAAGAAATTCATAAGATATGGAGACACAGAGAAAACACATAACTCAAATGGAACGAAACTTAGAATCTTTGTCTGCACTTGTATTAATATTCAAAAAGTTCTCTCTTTTACATTAGGCTAGAAGCAACCCTGAATAGATCTAAAATCTATCTACTTATACAAAATTGTCTCAACTAAAAGTAGTTGGAATTTCCACAATATCTGTTCTAAATATAGAATACAATCTGAATGGAAAAACAAAATGCAGATATTGTTGAGTCATGGTTTGATGAGCTGGTGCTTCATATGTTCCTTCATTTTCTCCTAGACACACTCGCTTTCCTATGTTCATTGAACTAGGTACACATGCCCATCAAGGCTACCACAAATCTCGAAGGTTCAATTTTCTCATTCAATTCAAAGGAAAACATCTTCTTTTGTACTTGTGGTAGCTTCTCCTAGATCTTCTTTACTTCTTGGGCTGTAATATTATAATGTAAGTTTGGCTTCACCAACAACTCATTAAATCTTGAGCAAATCAATCTGATTCATTTGTTGGATGACACATTGAATATTTTCCTTATTTTTTTTGGATTTTTCCTTATTCATTTCTATTTCAATATGCCCCAGTGCCTTTGAGATATCATCTCCTTCGAATTCAATCAAATTTGATTCTACAGAAGATAGTGTCTCCAGACAAGCCTCCTTTTCTTCTCTTGCAAATCTCTTGCTTTCCTCTAGATTTGTCTCCCAAAATTTCAAGGCCATTTCACCCTTCACTTGTTCATATTGTGAGAAAGGGGCGAGAACAGGGATATTGACTTTCTGCCTCCATATTATGAACTCTTGAAACTTAGATATAGCCACACATGCATATTTTTCTTTCATATAAATACTTTTCAAAGAATTATTTATTGCTTGATAATATTTTGTATCCACCTTTTGATATAGATCCTGCTGGACAACTTCCAACTTCTCATTGATTTCATATGCTTATGATTTGAAAGTAGTAATGTCTATTGTTGTATTCTCCACTAGGACCAATTTGGCATGTAGTTGTTCTATCAAACTGTCCCACTGAGTAATCATGGATTTGTTGGTTTGTGAACTATGATAAATCAGCTTGAGTTTCTCCTATTACTGCTTCATCTGTTGCTGATAATTTACCTTGATTTTCTCTATGTATTGATTCATTCTACTCCTGACAATCTATTCTGTGTTTTGCATTTCATTCTACATTTGTTCTACCAAGAGATATTTTTGTTGCAATTGCTTTGTCAGATTATCCACTGACCATTGGTTAGCTATGACGAAGGCCCCTAGAGAATTTGCAACCTCCTTGGAAAACTCAAGATCATCTTGGCCTTTTCCATCATACAATATTCTCTGCATCTAAGTAACTACTCCATCTTTTTGCTGAGATTCTTTCTTTACAATATCTTTCCTTTTCTTGTTGAAAAATAAACTTGAGGGAGGCATTTCTTCAGGAAAGATAGGAGTAAGTTCATATATGTGAATGGCCTATGAACTAGGAGTTCCAAAACTAGTTGCTAAGGGAGTTAATGAGGGAATAGGAGAGATAATTGCGGTGAATATTTTTGGACCTGTTGTGCTTGGGTTGCCAGCAGAAGTAACTGGTGTTGAATGGGGAAAAAATTGTCCATGATTCATGAAAGCTTCAAACTGGGCTAATATCTATTGATCATTTAGACCTAGCAGTGGTGTTTTTATCTCTTTAAATAACCCATCTGAACTCTTCAAAACTTATTCATCTTTGTTTTTAGTGGAGAAACTTGGCTGAGAGTCTGTGGATTTAGCTTCCTGTGAATATGGTATGGGCCTTGACTCTCCTTGTAAGTTCTTAGGCAAGTTGTTTCATCTATGCTTTTGGAAGATGAGGAAATCAGCCTGTTGGTCAAGAGGCAGAGTCTGGAATCTATTTTGAACTTCTTCATAGGATCTAACTCCCCTGAAAATCTCATCATAAGGAGACTCCTCATGGATATATATTTTCATGTTGCATTGAGCCAAATGATTTTCTATGATATTATGTGGATCATGTCTTTTGAATTCGATGTCAACTAATTTGACATCTTCCAATGCTACAGCCTCGGCTTTCTATGACCAAAATCTAACAATGTAAACATACCAACTTGAATGGGAAAAGTTGGCCATACCTTTTTCTGAGCCACTTTCAATTCCTTGGTGATTCCTCCTCCTACTATTTGGTATGCCACTTCTCTGCACACCAGTCTGTCAGATAAAAATTGTGGAAGGGCATGAGGAGGAACGAAGCAACCGAACACCATAATGTAAGAGAAGTTCTCCTCAATGCACCAATTTGCAAATGTGCCTAAGTTTTCCATAATCTTCTCTGAAATCCTGGGCAATGGGTGGCCATAGATAGCTATATGAATAGGTACCACTGCACTGTGACAGATTTCATAAAATAAATATTTAGTGTTTTCTTCCCATAATCTAGAGTGATATAAATGTATAGGCTCAAAACTAGTCGGGGTCCAACTCTAGTTCATCAGGGGGAATGGGGTCATGAAGAAAATGACATCCATGATAGATGCAAACATGTAAAGAGGAGCAGGTTGTGCTTTTGATTTCAATGATTGGTACTAAACAATTTCCTTAGCCAGGTTGTCAGACAACAATTTATCCTAATTGAAAGTATAGCACTCGACTACTTCATTCATTATAGCCACCCACTCAACTGAGAAATGTGCAGGGTTATTTTTTCCAAATAAACGATAGATCATCATGGCTATATATAAGATATGAGCATCTAAAGACATCGTGGAATACATACCATGAGCATCATTTTTGAATTTGTCCGGGTGTCCCCACCAGGACTTGATTATATCATGACCATTTCTATCGTATTGAGTGCATTCTTTTCTCTCAAAATCCAAGAGAAATGTTGCATTGTAAGTATATTTGGGGTGAAGAAGAAATCTTATACATTACTTGTAGGTTCTCCGGTCGAAAATAGATGACGAAGGTCTTTTGGTGGCTGATAACGCTTCTGGTTTGAATGTCGACGTGCTCCAAAGCCCATATTATCATATCATTATAGGGTATAATCCTAGGCCGTGCAAAAATCTTGTGCAATTCTGATTGTGCTACCAATATGATCTTGGTTGAAAAGGACTCGTCATCTTCCTCGGTAGAATCGTCCGGACAGTTAATAATCTCATGTTCTAAGATATCATAAACCTTCTTCCAAGACTTAATGGTATCTGTAATTCACGGAGTGGTGCCTGATAAAACGTCTGTGTTTGGATTGGAATCATCAACTGATGCATCTTTCTTCCTCGCATCTTTGCGTGGTTCCATAATCCTCAGGGAAATGAAATTAACCTGCTTATTAACAAGAGAAGTATGTAAGCTCTTTACTGAATGAAACCTCTAGTTGCAAATGGTAAAATGACTTGAAATTCAAAATGTTTTATTCATAAAGTCTATCGATCTTCGTATTGATTTACCAACAGAAAATTTATTAAAAAATTAATGGAATTTATTACCTGGTGAATCAAAATCTTTATTCAAATAGTTAACCTTAGTCAAACATAAATGTCATTAATACTTAGACGGTTCAGAAGTTTTGAATGTGACAGGGTAGAAATTTCCTGAAGGCCAAATTTGCAGAGAAGTTAATCTCTAGTTAATCTCTTTTATATTTTAATTAATCAAGTTTTTAGCATTTTATTAGCCTTAAGTAATTCAAAAGTTTGGTATTCGAGGGTTTTGGATGAAGGATGATAGAAATCCTCCAAAGGCCGAATTCCTGGGGTAAACGTTTCGAACCGTTATATATATTATTTTGGGTTTCGAAACTCTGGAGCTACAGGAGCTCATTTGTTTTAAAAGTGTGGTTCATACTTCGGCGGTTCGATGTTCATAAGTTTTGAATATAACACGAGAGAAATATCCCAAAGACTGAAATCGTGTAGTGATTAATTAATACTTAATCATGATTAATTAAAGTTATTAAATGTTTATTATCTCTTTGAAACACTTTAGCTTTTTTGTGATATCTAATACTTCGACATTTTGACATTTCGGTGGTTGGGAACCCAATCTTTGTTTAAACTCCCAAAGCGCGAAGCTCTGAAGTGACCGTTAAAGGCTTTCTTTTAAAATTTGGGCGAATTTTATATTTTAGAGATCATAAGAAACGTTCGATCAACTCAGTGTAACTCATTGATGAGTGATATTGTAAGCGCCTTATTAATATATAACGACCAAGGATTTATTTAATTAAAAGGCAATTTCCTAAGTTTTTTTTGGTGAAATTTTATTTCTAAGATGCAAAAGAAAAAGAATAAAAGTTCAAAATTCTAAGTGTTCTAACACCCACCATAAAGAAACATGGGTTATACACCCCTCTACCTACTCTTGATATGCCTTGGGAGTCTATCTCCATGGATTACATGCCCGATCTAACTTCAACCAATAATGGTAATGATTGTGTCTTCGTGGTCATTGATTGATTCTCTAAGATGGTAGTTTTGACACCCTGCAAGAAGAGTATCACAATTGAGGAGACCGCTAATCTCTTCTTTGAATGTGTTTAGGTTCATTTTGGGATCCCACAGACTATTATTTTAGATTGAGACAATAGGTTCTTGAGTACTTTCTGGTCCAACCTATGGTCGATGATGGATACCAAGCTGACCAAATAAATTGCCTTGCACCCACATACTAATGGAAAAATAGAGGTAGTCAACAAGATGATTGTTCATATTTTGAGGATGTACCATTCCAAACATCCATGCACATGGGATGAGAGTCTTCCTTATGTCCAACATAGCTACAACATATCCCTCCACAACTCTATTTTCCACAACCCTTTTCAGGTGTTCTTGGGGTTCCAACCATTGGCCCCCATTTACATAGTTATTCCCATTGTAGTTGCATAAGAAGAGACCTCCTGTTGGAAAATTGGTTGTCATTGATGTCAAATCTAGAAGAATTCTAGAAGCCTCTAGTAGTAATGGGTGTACTTGAAGAAGTATCTAAAGTGGTCCCCTTATGGCGTATCTTTAAGCATGGCCCTCACGATAATATTCTTTGAAGAATCCTACAAGGAGTGCCAAGGGTGTGGTCATGAAGCCCAAAGTTGTTTGAGGAAAAAGAGGGTGAAGGAAATTGTAATTGCATACAAAAAATCCATAGATGGATAGTCCTCACCATGTCATTTCCAATAATAGGTGGGACGTCAAGTGGTTATTCACGATTGAGAAGTTATGCCCTCTTAAAGATGAAGCCCCATAGTATGGTCAAGAAGTCTTGGATCTAAGGACAAGAAGTTACAAGTCGGCCCCAAAACTAATTAAAGGAGAAAAGTTGTTGCAAACAAAAGTTACAGGTCGACCCTAAAATTAAGAAGTCTACAAAGAGCCCTAGAGGTGTGGTCATGAAGCCCGAAGTTGTTTGAAGAAAAAGAGGGTGAAGGAAATTGTAATTTCATATAAAACCTCCATAGATGGATAGTCCTCACCATGTCATTTCCAATAGCAGGTGGGACGTCAAGTGGTTCCTCATGGTTGAGAAGTTATGCCTTCTTAAAGATGAAGCCCCATAGTATGCTCAAGAAGTCTTGGATCTAAGGACAACAAGTTACAATTTGGCCCCAAAACTAATTAAAGGAGAAAAGTTGTTGCAAACAAAAGTTACGGGTCAGCCCTAAAATTAAGTAAAGGAGTTAATTGAAACAGTGTAAATATACATCAATAAGCCTCTCATTCTAACCAATCAACCAAGAAAGTATGTGATCTCTTAAGTAAATATGAGGCAACGAATCAGAGGTAGAAAAGGAGTGTGAAGGAGAAGACTCGAATCCGCTGATGGGATAAGGGTTTATGTAAAACCCTAATTGAGAAGATCCCTACGGGTCAAGTGTAGGGTGTCCTACTAGGCCCCCCACTGGTTGTCTTGGTAGCTTCAAGCGAGGCATTGCTAGTTGCTGAGTTTTTGTCTAATGAGGCTGAAGTAAATTTTGATGAAGATGCTATATTTTGATGCTGAAGCCAAGGAATGGTTTGTTGATCTGTGATTATATGCACTAGGTTGTTACATGATTAACTATATGTTTTCTATGTGTTTTATCTTGGTGGTTTGGGTATATGCTTAAGTCATATCTTGGATGGTTTGGAACATGCTTATGGAATGATTTGGCACATGGTCGTTTGAGGTGTATCTTGGATATTTTGGGCATATGATTTGAGGTATATTTCAGGTACATGGTTTATAGCTTATCATGAATGTTATGGCACTTTCTTGAGGCACATTTTGGCACATGTTTTAGTTCACATCTTGGTGATAATGGGCATATGTTTTGAGAGATTATCTTGGTGATTTTGGCATATTTTTATGTGCATGGATTTGGTTTGATGATGATGATATATCAATATCAGTGACAGTTACTGTGACAGGTTGATTATTAGTGGCAATGATAGGTTGATTATCAATGATAGTTTCAATGACAGGTTGAGTCTTCATTTATATTTCAGGGAGGAAGGAAGGGGAAATGAAAGGGGGTTAGATCCTCCATCCAGTTGGTGGTAGAGAATATATGGATTCATAGCTTCCTTTGAGTTGGTTCTCATAAACTAGGGGGTTGGAGACTCCTTGTAGTTGGAGCTGGAGAATTTGGGGATTTGTAGCTTCCTTAAAGTTGGAGCTTGTAAAAAGGGGGTTGGAGCTTCCTTCCAGTTGATGCTGAATAATTTTGAAAGTTGGTGCTTCCTATGAATATAATCTTCCAAAATATAAGAAAATATTTTTGTGGTTTTCTCCCATTTGGGTTTCCACATAAAATTCTTGTGTACTGTGCATCTGTGGTTATGTGTTATTGAATGGAATTGTTCATAATATCTTGAATGAAATAATAAGTGATAAACAATTGATGAATTGATGTTTACATATTCTGGTTAAAATTGGCGATTATTGAAGAATATTGATTCACCCCAACTCTCAGTATTCCAACAATTGGTATTGTAGCAAGTCCTTCTGAAAACAATCTAATCATTGGAAGGTAGATCATGGCATGCACTAACAATGCAATACCATTGTTTGATGGTCAGAACTATGCCTTATGGACGAGAAAGATGAGAACATTTGTGCAAGCACAGGGATTTGATATTTGGCAAGCAATAATAAATGGATACAATGCACCTACCACTCCCTCAATAGATAAGGATGGAAAGAAACTTGATGAAAACAAATCAAAGGATAAAAATGGTATTCTAAGTGGACTGACTGATTCAATACATGTCAAGGTTATGCATTGTGACTCTGCAAAGGATCTTTGGGACAAACTTCAAAATATTTACGAAGGAGATGCTAAATTCAAGGCAACCAAGATTCAAACTTATAGAGGTCAATTTGAACAACTAAAAATGAAGGAAGATGAAGTTATTGCAGCCTATTTTCTACGAGTTTATGAAATAGTGAATGTTATTAAAGGCTTAGTATAAGGAATTAAAGAACCAATCATTGTTCAAAAGGTACTAAGGTCTCTTCTAATGATATTTGACCCCAATATTTCATCCCTAGAAGAAAGAGAAGATCTTGCTACGTTGAGCATGGATGAGTTAAATGGAATTCTTACAACTTATGAAATAAGAACAAAGCAGGATAATCCATCTAGGAAGCAAGAAAATTTCAAGGCATCAAAGAATACAAAAAGAATAAACAAAATTCAAATTCAAATTGTAGTTGTAGTGATGATTCATATGAAAACAAAGAAATAGCCAACTTTGTAAGGAATTGGAAGAGAGGAACTGGAAAATACAAATGTAAGCTTCCCTTAACGTGCTTTAATTGTGGTAAAGTTGGTCATTTTTCTTCTAAATGTTCTTATGCTAAGAACATAGATAGTGATGAAGAAGAATATCCCAAGAAAGAAAAGAAATAACAAAAAGGAGATAAGAAAAGAAACTAAAATAAATTATTCAAGAAAATCCTCTACTCAAAAGAGGACAGTTCCTCATTAGATGAGGATGATGATAGCGGCAATGACTTGGAAAAGTTACTCTTTATGGAATTTGAAAAAGATGAAGAGGATTATGAAGAAGAAGGTGAGGTAGATCTTGAAGCAGAACTAATCAACGCCTTAAGTGAGATAAAAAGAGAAAGGAAGAAAAACAAATCACTCAAGGAAGAAATAATCAAGCTTAGCGAGGATTCTCAAAATCCCAACTCTGAAGAAGACCAATAGATGATTATGAAGCTAGAGGTCCAAGTAGAAGAATCTATAAGGATTGAAGAAACACTCAAAAACCAGTTGGAAGACAAGGAGAAAATAAAGGAGATCTTGGATGAAATACATGCAATAGAAAAACACCAAAATATTGGATGAAATCATCAGCACTCAAAGGCCATACTATGACATGTCTGGACTAGGATACAAACAAATGCATACTGAGAAGGGTTCGAGCTGCATGACAATAGAAAAAGAAGCAAAACAAAAGAGTTATGCATAATTAATCAGAGGTTCCACCAAGAAGGAAGAATGTAAGCCTTCAAAAGAGAACTCTCGGGAAATTGAGAGAAAACAAGAAGAATATTATAGAAGAACGACACCACCTAGAAAATCCAGAATTTAGAGTCAACAACTAGCGATGGAAAGAACTCAAAAAGAAGATTATAGAAGAATAACACCATTCAAAAGATCTCCTACACTTAGGTACCAAAACATTTTTCTTGGTTTATTTTATTCCTGTATTAATTTTGGGAACAAGGATATAAACAACAAATATTATGCCAAGAACAAAAGAAACTATGAAGGCTACTCTAGAATTAATCATCTCATAAATCCTCATGAAACGTATAACACAAACTATAATAGTTTTGGCTCATTAAAATATGAAGTATAATGTTATGAATGCAATCATTTTGGACACATGGACAAATATTGAAGATTGATTGTTTCTCCAAAGGAACCAAAGAAAGATTTCAATAGTCATGTAAAAGAACCATCAAGAATATGGAAAAGGAAGCAAGATAAATTGAATATTGAAGAATGTTCTATTTCTCTACAATCACAAAGCAAAAGAAGTGATTGGTACATTGACAGTGGCTGCTCAAAGAAAATGACAGGTGACAAGGAAAAAATTGTAACTCTAAATAAGGAAAGAGATGGATCAGTTTCATTTGGCAATGATAACTCAACCAACAGTATAGGAAAATGCACAGTAAAGATTGGAATAAAAAATTCCATGGCATATAATGTCTTACTTGTCGAAAATATGAAGCATAATATGCTAAGTGTGAGTCAAATGTGCGACCAGGGACATGCACTTCTATTTGACTCAAATAAATGTGAGATAAGGAAATAAGGATCAAGGAAATTGGTGGCTATATCAATAAGGACTCCAAAGAACATATACATCTTAACTGAGATTGGAAAGGAAAAATGTTGCTTGGGAAAGGAAAATGAAAGTTGGTTTTGACACAGAATAATGGGTCACATGAACGTTGACAATCTTGTCAAAATCAACAGGAAGGAAGCAGTAAGAGAAATGCCTGAAGTATCAAAGCCAACCAATACTATGCGCAAGCACTGTCTACATGGAAAACAAACAAGAACTGAGTTCATAACAAAGGAGTACTCTACAACAAAACCATTGGATATTGTACACATCGATTTGTGCGGACAGATGAGAACAAAAGGGCTGAATGATGAACAATATTTCATGCTACTTAATGATGATTTTACAAGAATGACCACAATCTGTTTTCTCAAGAAAAATTCATAGGCATTCAAATGTTTTAGGATATTTAAAGAGATGGTGGAAAACGAGATTGATTTGAAAATCAAGTGCCTAGATCAAACAATAGAGGTGAGCTGACATCAAAAGAATTCACATATTTTTATGAAGAACATTGAATAAAAAGGCAATTCTTAGAAGCTAAGACACCTTAGCAAAATAGAGTTGTTGAAAGGAAGAACATAACTATACAGTAAATGGCGAGAACCATGTTGAAATATTCCAAGTTGAGTAATATTTTTTGGGTACAAGAAGTACATGCAACAATTCATATCTTGAACATAGGAATGCTCAGATGTAACAATGACAAGACTCCATATGAGCTATGGAAGGGAAGACCGACAAATGTCGAGCACTTTAGAGCGTATGGAAGAAAATGTTACATAAAAAGAGAAGATAACAGGATTGGAAAATTTGATTCTCGAGTTGATAAAGGCATATTGGTTGGTTACTCAAGAAAAATAAAGGTATACAAATGATATAACCTAAGACTCAACAAAATAGTGGAAAGCATCAATGAAAATATTGATGAAACAAACATGTTGAAGACCAAAGAAGAAAGAAAAAATTCAAAAGAGCAGGAAACATAAGAATCTCTAAAAGAAGAAGAAGTAGAAGAAGAACAACAACAACAAGAAGAAGAGCAATAGCCAGAAGTAGAACAAGAAGAAAATAACCAACAAGAGCTTCAAATACCTTCTAGTACACCTAACTATAGGGTATAGAAGAATCATCCATTGGAACAAATAATTGGAGATAAAAACACAGGAATAGAGACTAGAGGAAGCAAATGGGTACATACACCAGATAGATACACCTAGCATTACTATCCATAGTTGAACCCAACAACTTTGAGGAAGGCAACAATTATGAACATTAGATAAAGGACATGGATGAAGAAATGCATCAGATAGAGAAAAATGCGACATGGGAATAGGTTCCAATACCCAAAGACAAAAATGTGATTGGTACAAAATGGGTGTTTAGAAACAAACTAAATGAAGATGGATAGGTAACCAAAAACAAGGAAAGGATAGTATGTAAAGGATATTCTCAAGTTTAAGGAGTATATTTTGAAGAAAATTTTTCTCATGTTGCTAGAATGGAAGGAATCAGAATGATCTTGGCCTGTGCATGTTCTAAAAGGATGAAAGTATATCACATGTATGTAAAATCAATATTTCTAAATGGATAATTAGAAGAAGAAGTCTACATCAAACAACCAGAAGGGTTTCTACTATCAGAAATAGAATATTATGTTTGTTGATTGAAGAAAGCTTTGTATGGACTCAAGTAATTCCATATAGCTTGGTGTTCAATATTGGGCAATTACTTACAACAACACGTATTCATAAAGGTCAATGCAGATAACAATCTCTACATAAAAGTGGATTGGGATAACATACTTATCATTGAAGTATTTGTGGATGACATCATCTTTGGAAGTGACGATGACAAGATGAGTAAGAAGTTTTCCAAAGACATGAAGAATGAATTTGAAATGTCCCTTCTTGGTGAGTTGAACTTATTTTTGGGACTTTAGATATCTCATCTAGATGAAGGTATTTTCATTTCCCAAACCAAGTACATCAAATAAATGCTGAACAAGTTTGGAATGGAAGATTGAAAACTAGTAAGTACTCCTATGGTGACTGGTTGCAAGTTGAGCAAAGATGATGAATCTAAGGAAGCAGATCATAGGCTCTATAGATCGATGATTGACAACCTACTCTATGTGACAACCTCAATACCAGATGTAATGCAAGCATTTGGACATGTTGCAAGATTTCAAGCAACACCGAAGGAAACTCATGTTCTGGCAGTAAAGAGGATCTTCAAATATCTCAAAGGAATAATAGAGTTTGGATTTTGGTATCTAAAAGGGAATGAGCTAATCGTGGTCTCCTACACATATGCATATTGGGTAGGAAGCATTGATGATAGAATAATTACTAGTGGAGAAACCTTCTACTTTGGTGATTGTCTAGTATCCTGGTTAAGTAAGAAGCAGTCCTCTGTATCATTTTCTACAACAAAAGCAAAATATATTGCAACAACAACATGTTGTACTCAAGTTCTATGGATGAAGAAAACCCTGCAAGGCATACAAGTAAAATATGTTGATCCCATATCAATATTTTTTCAAAATACCATTGCTATAAGTATCTCCAAGAATCCAATGATGCATTCGAAGACCAAACATATTTTGATTAAGTTTCACTATTCAATAAGATTTCTGTGGTGAGGGTTTTCAGTCAAGTTCGAAAAAACCACAGTTTCGTTAATGGATTGTCAATGTTTCAAATCCATATCATGATCCATCTCCAGGACAAGAAGCCCGGGTTATGATTTAAGAGAGATGCATCCTATAAATGCTAAATGGACAGAGGAGAGCTTAAAATTCGGCTGGGAAGAACCCTAATTCATTATTAATTAATCAAGTTTTTTTATAATGTTTTATTTTAAGTTTTTCTAATTAGTTCTTAGGTTTGTTATATTATTTGGACTTTTTAAAATGTTAATGTTGTTTATTATTTAAAAGGATTTTAAAAAGCTTTTTAAAATTTTGTTTTTTTAATGAGAGTATTCTAATATTGTTTTCAATTTTTTTTTTTAATTTATAAATATCTTAAGTAATGATTAATCAGTGTTTAAGTAATGATTAATCAGTATTTTTAAATTGATTGAATTTAAACTGTTTTTAATTGTTAAAAATTTGGGTTTTCCTAAAGTTGATTGTTTTAATTATTATTCTTTTTTATTAAGGGGTGCCAGATTTCATTCAGTTCTAGCCCATTATCTCTATTAAGGTTGCTTGGATTTCTTTGAATTTCAATTGCTTCCCTAATGCGACGTTTAAATAGGTGATCCTCCTTTGCCAGAATTTTTGTCTCTTCAAGGCGTACACGATGTTTTTTTTTCAGTGAGTGTTCTGCTAAGGATGATGTATGAATGTGCTCATTCTTTATGTCGGCTCCATGTTCTTTAATTATAATTTGAAAGGAGCACCCGGTTTCGTCGATGTAGCATTTACCACATGAGCATTCAATCTTGTAAATTCCTTTGCATTTGTGCGGATCAACTTTATCTTTGACGGATCACATATTTTGTTTGATGGTTTCATGTGGTTTGAAGGAGGTCTTAATCTCTTTTTTGCTAAGGACTCTGGCGATTTTGGTTGTTACTCCTTGGATGAAAGGGAGGAAAGAAGTGTTATTAGGGGTTTGGTTATTAGGGGGTTTGGGTGTTACGTTCATTTTTTCTTTGGCTTTATTGATTGTGTTTTTAATATCTTTATTATTATATCCAATGTTTCTGAAAATGTTGGAGAGGTGATCTTTTTCTTTTTCAAAGTGTTCCTTGTCAGAGATTCTTATGGCTCTTGTGGCTAGGGTTTTAAGGACTCCTAGTTTCTGGTTGGGGTGGTGATGGGAGTTTGCATGTAGGTATCTCTTTGTGTGGGTCTTCTTCCTATAAACGGTGTGCCCTAAGCTTCCATCGTGTTTCCTATTAATTAGAACGTCTAGAAAATGTATGCTACTGTTTTCCTCAAGTTCCATTGTGAATTTTATGTCGTTTGAGATATTGTTTAGGTGTTGGAAGAATTTGTCAAGTTCTTCTTTCCCATGGGGCCAGAGAACATTGGTGTCATCGAAAAGCCTTTTCCATCTCGCTGGTTTTAGAGGGTAGGAATCTAAGGCTCTATTTTCAAAGTTTTCCATAAAAAGATTAGCAACTATTGGGGACAATGGAGATCCCATTGCTACCCCACTAGTCTGTTCATAAAATTTCCCTTAGTAACAGAAGAATGTGGAGTGAAGACAAACCTCGGCTAGTTTCGTTGTTTCAGGGTGAGTTACTTCTTTAACCACTTGGATAGCTTCATCTAGTTGAATTTTTGTGAAAAGGGAGACTACTTCAAAGCTTATGAGAATGTCTTCAGGTTTCAATTTTTCTTTTTCAATGATTTTTATAAATTCGTTGGAGTCTTTTATAAAGGAGTCGATATGGCCTACTAGGGGCTAAGTATCTTGGCTATATGTTTATCTAGTTCATAGGTTGGTGAGCCTATGGTATTCACTATGGGTTTGAGAGGAACATCTTTCTTGTGAATTTTTCAGTAGGCCATAAATCCTAGGAGTGAGGGTTCAGACGCTTCTTGGTTCTTTCATCTAGTTTGGATTCATTGATGGCTTTCTTGACATCTTTTATAATATTTTTAATGGGGTTGTTGGGGAGTTTTCTATAGCTTCCACTTTGGGAGAGGTGTTCAGTCATTTTCGTGTTGTTATCGTTTTGGTCTAAAAGAACTGTTGCACCACCTTTATATGCTCTAAGAATGACTAAGTTTTCTTTATTTCTGAGGTTTTTTAGAGCTCCACATTCTTCCTCACTGATATTGCTCATTGGGGGTTTGGCCTTTCTAAGAATGAGGGAGCAATTTTGTCTTACCTGGTTCTTGTCATCATCCGTTAGGGTTTGAATGCTGTTCTCAATACATCAAATAATGTTGTCGATCGGGATGGTGCTTGGGGAGACAACGAAGTTTAAACCTTTCCTTATAATGATAATCTTGGCTTCTGCAGGTTCATACGATGAAAAATTTACTACTTTTTTGTTTCTTGTGTCCGTGTTATTGGAGACTACGTTGCTGGTGTCTTCGCTGTTGGAATTTATATTGCTGGTGTCCACTCTAATGGAATTCACATTTCTGCTGTATTCTCTATTGGGGTTTGCGTTCGCGGTGCCCGTGCTAATGGAATTCACGTTTCTGATGTATTCCCTGTTGGAGTTTATGTTCGTGGTGCCCGCACTAATGGAATTCACGTTTCTGGTGTATTCCTTGTTGGAGTTTGCGTTCTTGGTGCCCGCACTAGTGCATACGTACTCATTCTCTGTGTTGCTTGTATCTACGTTGTTGGTATCCGCGTTTATGCTCGTGTATGGGATGTTATTATTAATTAATTTATCAAGTTTAGATCCCTGTCTTTTGTGCGTGTGTACGTCCTCATTTTTTGCTTTAATGGCTGTCATAACATGTAGTTTTTTCCATAGTTTCGGTTGTATGGTCTGCGGGAGTTTAAGATGGAGTTTGAACGCGATTTTAGACATGTATTCAAGGTTGCACCTAATCCTTTTGATTTCCCCTCTGGTTTTGGAAAGACCTAGCTTAAATAAGGCCGATTTATTCCATTTGTTCTTTGTCTTGTGTTCAATCTGTGCAAATTTCGGTAGAACGTTCTTATTCCTGCAGTTTTTTAGAAAATCTAAGTCAATGACTCTCTTTTAAATTTTAACTTAGAGATTTTCATGATCACGAATTCCGTCCAGAGTTTTCCTTCCATACAGGAAAATAATCTGTTCAATAAGATTTATGTGGTGAGGGTGGATTGTTGACGTTTCTGATCCATATCAGGATCCATCTTCAGGACAAGAAACCTAGGTTACTATTTAAAAGAGACGCTCCCTATAAATGCTAAATGGATAAAAGAGAGCTTAAAAGTGGGCTTGGAAAAAACCCTAATTCATCATTAATTAATTAAGTTTTTTTATAATGTTTTATTTTAAGTTTTTCAAATTGTTATTTTATAATTAGTTCTTAGGTTTGTTATATTATTTGAAATTTAAAAAATGTTATTGTTGTTTATTATTTAAAAGGCTCTTAAAAAACCTATGCGATGGATCCGAAAGCACTCTCTCAACAAAACAATAATCGCAAAAGTCTTAGAACAGAAATATTCTAATATTGTTTTCAAATCATTTTTATTATTATTATTTTTATTTATTTATAAAGATTTTAAGTAATTATTAATCAATGTTTAAGTAATGATTAATCAGTATTTTTAGATTTAATGAATTAAAATTGTTTTTAATTTTTAAAAATTAGGGTTTTCCTAAAGTTGATCATTTTAATTATTATTCCTTTTTATTAAGGGGAGCCAGATTTCATTCAGTTCCAGGCCATTATTTCTATTAAGGGTGCTTGGATTTCTTTGAATTTCAATCGCTTCCCTAATGCGGCGTTTAAATAGGTGATCCTTATTTGCTAGAATTTTTGTCTCTTTAGGGCGTACACGGTGTTTTGTTTTCAGTGAGTGTTCTGCTAAGGCTGATACGAATGCTTGCACTCATTCTTTATGTCGACTCCGTGTTCTTTAATTGTAATTTGAAAGGAGCACCCAGTTTCGTCTATGTAGCACTTACCACATGAACATTCAATCTTGTAAAGTCCTTTGAATTTGTGCGGATCAAGTTCATCTTTGACGGATCACATATTTTGTTTGATGGTTTCATGTGGTTTGAAGGAGGTCTTAATCTATTTTCTGTTGAGGAATCTGACGATTTTGTCTGTTACTCCTTGGATGAAAGGGAGGCAAGAAGTGTTATTAGGGGTTTGGTTATGAGGGGGTTTGGGTGTTATGTTCATTTTTTCTTTGGCTTTATTGATTGCATTTTTAATGTCTTTATTATTATATCCAATGTTTCTGAAAATGTTGGAGAGGTGATCTTCTTCTTTTTCAAATTGTTCCTTGTCAGAGATTCTTATGGCTCTTGTGGATAGCGTTTTAAGGACTCCTAATTTCTGGTTGGGGTGGTGATGGGAGTTTGCGTGTAGGTAGCTCTCTGTGTGGGTCTTCTTCCTATAAACGGTGCACTCTAAGCTTCCATCGTGTTTCTTATTAATTAGAACGTCTAGAAAAGGTATGTTACTGTTTTCCTCAAGTTCCATTGTGAATTTTATGCCGTTTGAGATATTGTTTAGGTGTTGGAAGAATTTGTCAAGTTCTTCTTTCCCATGGGGCCAGAGAACATTGGTGTCCTCGACAAACCTTTTCCATCTTGCTGGTTTTAGAGGGTAGGAATCTAAGGCTCTCTTTTCAAAGTTTTCCATAAAAAGATTGGCAACGATTGGGGACAATGGAGATCCCATTGCTACCCCACTAGTTTGTTCATAAAATTCCCCTTGGTAACTGAAGAATCTGGAGTGAAGACAAACCTCAGCTAGTTTCGTTGTTTCAGGGTCAGTTACTTCTTTTACCACTTGGATAGCTTCATTCAGTAGAATTTTTGTGAAAAGGGAGACTACATCAAAGCTTATGAGAATTTCTTCAGGTTTCAATTTTTATTTTTCAATGATTTTTATAAATTCGTTGGAGTCTTTTATAAAGGAGTTGGTATGGCCCACTAGGGGGCTAAGTATCTTGGCTACATGTTTAGCTAGTTCATAGGTTGGTGATCCTATGGTATTCACTATGGGTTTGAGAGGAGCATCTTTCTTGTGAATTTTCGGTAGGCCATAAATCCTAGGAGTGATTTCGTTTTTGGGGTTCAGATGCTTCTTGGTTCTTTCATCTAGTTTGGAGTTGTTGATGGCTTTCTTGACATCTTTGATAATCTTTTTAATGGGGTTGTTGGGGAGTTTTCTATAGTTCAGTCATTTTCATGTTGTAATCGTTTTGGTTTAAAAGAACTGTTGTGCCACCTTTATCTGCTCTAAGAATGACTAAGTTTTCTTTATTTCTGAGGTTTTTTAGAGTTGCACGTTCTTCCTGGCTGATATTGCTTATTGGGGGTTTGGCCTTTCTAAGAATGAGGGAGTAGTCTTGTCTTACCTGGTTCTTGTCATCATCCATTAGGGTTTGAATGTTGTTCTGAATACAACAAATAATGTTGTCGATCGGGATGGTGCTTGGGGAGACGACGAAGTTTAAACCTTTCCTTAGAATCCTAAGCTCGGCTTATTTAGGTTCGTATGATGAAAAATTTACTATTTTTTTGTTTTTGGTGTCCGTGTTATCAGAGACTACACTGCTGGTGTCTTCGTGGTTCGCGGTTGGCATTTATATTGCTGGTGTCTTCTCTAATGGAATTCACATTTCTATTGTATTCTCTATTGGGGTTTGCGTTCGTGGTGCCCCCGCTAATGGAAATCACGTTTCAGATGCATTCACTATTGCAGTTTATGTTCGTGGTGCCCGCGCTAGTGGAATTTAGGTTTCTGGTGTATTCGCTATTAGAGTTTGCATTATTGGTGCCCGCACTAGTGCATACGTCCTCATTCTCCGTGTTGCTTGTATCTACACTGTTGGTATCTGCGTTGATGCTAGTGTATGGGATGTTTTTATTAATTAATTTATCAAGTATAGATCCCTGTCTTTTGCGCGTGCATACGTCTTCATTTTCTTCTTTAATGGCGGTCATAGCATAGTTACATAAAAGAATATCAAGTTAGGGTACATTGGGACAAAAGAACATATTGCAGATATATTCACCAAACCTCTCTAAAGGGATACATTTGAGTATCTTCGACAAAAAACTTCAAGTAGTTTCTACCCCATAGTAATCTACACGACATTTTTGCAAAGAAGACAGGGGGAGAGAAATTTCCAGGAGGAGATACCCTTTGCTATTAATGTCAAAAGGGGAGAGAAAGGAAAAAAACATGAAGATAGGGAGAGCACATGAATATAGGGGGAGAATTGGTCACAAGGGGAGCATGAGTGTTGCCATCAATGCCGAAGGGGGATATTTTTGGAAAATTGTTTGTCATGGATGTCAACTCTAGAAGAAGTCTAGAAGCCTCTAGAAGTAATGGGTTTACTTGAAGAAGTATCCAAAGTGGACCCCTTATGCTATAGATTTAAGCATGGACCTCATGGGAAGACGCTTTGAAGAAGTCTACAAAGAGCCCCAGAGGTGTGTTCATGAAGCTCGAAATTGTTTGAGGAAAAACAGGGTGAAGGACATTGTAATTGCACACAAAACCTCCATATATGGATAGTCCTCGTCATGTATTTTCTAATGGTAGGTGGTACGTCATGTGGTTCCTCATGGTTGAGAAGTTATGACTTCTTAAAGTTGAATCCCATGGTCAAGAAGTCCTGGATCTAAGGACAATATGTTACAAGTCAGCCCCAAAATTAATCAGAGGAGAAAAGATGTTGCAAGCAAAAGTTACATGTCGACCCTAAATTAAGTAAAGGATTTACTTGAAACTTTATAAATACACATCAAGAAGCCTCTCATTCTAACCAATCAACTAAGAAAGTATGTGATCTCTTAAGTGAATCTGAGGCAATGAATTTGAGGTAGTGAAGGAGTGTGAAGGAGAAGTTCTAGAGCTGCAGGTGGGAGAAGGGTTTATGAAAAACCCTAATTGAGAAGACCCCCATGGGTCAAGTCTAGGGTGTCCCACGAGGCCCCTGTTAGTTGTCTTGGTGGCATCATGTGGGGCACCGCTAGTTGCCATGTTTTTGTCTAGCGAGGCTAAAGTAAAGTTTGATAAAGATGTTATCTTTTGATGTCGACGCCAATGAATGGTATACTGGTTTGTGATCATATGCACTAGGTTGTTACATGATTAAAGGTATGCTTTCTATGTGTTTTATCTTGGTGGTTATGGTATATACTTAAGGAATATCTTGGATGGTTTGGCACATGCTTAAGGCATGATTTTGGCACATGGTTTGAGGTGTATGTTGGATAGTTTGGGCATGTGATTTGAGGTATATTTCTGGTACATGTTTTATATTTTATCATGAATGTTATGGCACTTCATTGAGGCACATTTTGGCACATGGTTTATTCCACATCTTGGTAATATTGGGCATATGTTTTGAGATATTCTCTTGGTGATTTTGGAATATGGTTATGTGCATGGATATGGTTCGATGATGATGATATGTTAGTATTAGTGTCAATTACAGTGACAATTTGATTATTAGTGGCAATGACAGGTTGATTATCAGTGACAATTTCAGTGACATATTGAGTCTCCATTTATATTTAGGAGAGGAAGGAAGGGGAAAGGAAAGGGGGTTGAATCCTCCTTCCAGTTGGTTATGGAGAATATAGGGATTTGTAGTTTCCTTTGAGTTTGTGCTCATAAAATATGGGGTTGGAGCCTCCTTCCAGTTGGAGCTGGAGAATTTGGGGAGCTCCCTTCAAGTTGGAGTCTATAAACAAGGGGTTGGAGCCTCCTTCTAGTTGGTGCTTGAGAATTTTGGAAATTGGTGCTTCCTATGAATGTAATCTTCTGAAATATAAGAAATCGTTCCTTGGTTTTCTCCCATTTGGGTTTCCACATAAAATTATTGTGTACTATGCATCTATGTTTATGTGTTATTGAATGACATTGTTCATAATATCTTGAATGAAATCATAAATGTTAAAATGTTGATGAATTTATCTTTACATATTCTAGTTAAAAGTGGTGATTAATGCAGAATATTGATTCACCCCCCCTCTCAGTATTCCAACACCTCTGATGCTAAGACCAAGGCTAATAGAGAAGCTAATTTTTTTGAATGTATCTATCACATCCAACAACAAGTTCATGATATTTTCTAGAGAGCCAACACCAAGTACAAGAAGTGCCATGATTAACATCGGGTAGCACACAAGTTTTAGGTGGGATATAAGGTATGGTTTCATTTGAAAAAATATTGCATCACGAGACCCAACCAGAAACTCCGCCCACTCCAATATGGACCTTACACCATCACCAAATATGTGGGTGAGAATTCTTTTGAATAAAGTATCCCCCCTTTCCTTGGCTTGCACCCTGTATTTAATGTGGAACTGCTTTGACCATATTTTACACCTCTCCTAGACTCTTCAAGCGTGGTCAAGCACTTGGACGAAGGGAACCTTCTAGTATAAAATAAAACTCTATTAGGTCATCAAGGCATGAAAACTTCTTCACCAGGGAAAGTGGCTCACCAAAAGTCAGATTCGGTAGAAGTTTCCCCATATGATGAAGGAACTTGATGAAATGGGGACCATTGATTCCTAAGGGGGGAAGAATGATCCAGGTGGATACTGGTGGCCACCCACCCATTCCACTAATTTTGAATGGTTCCACATCTTCACAATTTTTCTATAGTTTTTCATGTCCCAAACTTCTGGGGCCATTTTGAGGTCCTAAATGACATTTTTTTGGCTCAAAAGAACCTAACATGTGACCGATGACATATTATAATCCATTCATAATGTGTACTTCTCATCTTGACATTTTTTACGGGCTACTGAGTGCCTCAAATGAAGATCATATGCAAAATTTGTGCATCTAGGAAGTTGACGTATCAACTAATCACATCAGGGCCCACAAACCTTTTGGTGTTTCATCTTCTGGGGTTAGGTTTTGGATGTTTACGATTTTATGTTTTGTATGATTATGGTTCTCACATTGATTATATATGTTAAAATGCCTTTTCCGACTCTTTGTAATCAAGTTATTGTGAATGAGCATTGCCGACACATCTCTCTCTTCAAGGATAAGCTACCACCATTCTAACTAGCTTGTGTGATTTTCATTTTACTATCTTTTGTATTCCAAACAACCATTAATAGAATTTGAGTTTAACTATATTATTGTGTTTCTTTCCATATCTCAGTGTGTTTCCTTATTATATCTGTTGGACAATTGGTTGTCATTGATGTCAACAAGTACTAATTATCATTGATATCAATAAAAGTTATGGGTCTATTTGGAGAAGTCCCCAAAGTGGTCCCCTTATGGCGTAGCCCTAAGCATGGCCCTCATGGGAAGACGCTTTGAAGAAGTCTACAAGAATCTCTAGAGGTGTGTTCATGAAGCCCAAAGTTGTTTGAGAAATAACGACATGAAGGATAGTGTAAATGTAGGTAACACAATCATAGATGTATAGTCCTTGTTGTGTCATTTCTGGTGATAGGTGTTGTGCCACGTGGTTCTTGATGGTTGAGGAGTTATGAGATCATGACTTTGGAAGCCCCAAAGATGGGTTACAAAGATCCTAGTTGATTACAAGACAACTAATGAAAGGGTTAAGTGGTTGTAACAAGAAACCCCTAAAGTAAGAAAAGATGTTACTTAGTAAAAGTATAAATACCCCTAAAGGAGTCTTTCATAAGTACAATTCACACACATCTCTATTGATTATATATCTTGTGAAGAACTTTTTGGTCTATTGGTGAATCTGAGGTTGCGTCTAAGGTAACAAATCTGAAGTTGCAAAGGAAGGTTGAAGGTGAAATTCTCAGAGTTGCAAAAATTGTGAGTAACCCAAGTTTCTGAGGCATCTGTGGGTTGCAAATTAGAAGGGCACAGATGTACGCAAGATGCAGTGGAGAAAAGTGAGGAGATCCGCAGGTAGTAGTGAAGGAAGTCACAGATCTATGAAAATCTTGTAAGAGGGTGTGAAGAGATGATTGTACTAGATTGTTTATGCCTAGGTTGGTTTACTTATCTATTTTCTGATACAACAAAGTGTCTAGATGATTAGAGGTATGTTCTTTATGTGTGTTTATCATGGATGATATGGAACATGCTTGAGGCATGTTTTGGAGGCCCTTTTGGTTTATGGTTGCATATGGTTGAGGTCCTTGTTTTGGTGTCATTTATACATGCTTGAGACATATCCTTGGTATATTGTATATGGTTGCTATGATTCATTATTAGAGGTACATATTTGTGATAATGGCATATATTTAAGTCATATCTTATGGTGTGTGGTATGATGCATGCTTGAGGTATATTGTGGTACATGGTTGGATACTTAATGTTGATATGGTCCATATGAGCATATCTGGTTGATATATCAGTGATAGGGACAATGAAAGGTTGCAGGTTGATGATAAATTACAGGTTGATGTGACAATGGTAGGTTACAAGTTGATGATCAATTACAGGTTGAAGTGACAGTGATAGGTTGATTATAGGTTGATTATCATAGGAAGTGACCGTATCAGTGGTAGTAACAATTTGGTCTACGTTTATATTTCAGGGTAGTAGGACACATAAATGAAAGGGGGTTGTATCCTCCTTTCAGTTAGAGCCAGAGAACACATGGAGTTGGAGCTTTCTTCAAGTTGGAGCCTGAGAATCAGGGGGTTTCAACCTCCTTTTGGTTGGAGCTAGATAACTGAGGGAGTTGTAGCTTATTTCAGTTTGGAGCCTGTAAATAGGGGGTCGTATCCTCCTTCCAGTTGTGGCTGGAGAATTGGGAAGTTGGTGCTTCCAATGAATGTATTCTTTTGATATATAAGAAAATAATTCTACGGTTTTCTCCCATTTAGGTTTCCACGTAAATTCTGGTGTACTGTGTTTCTATGGATGTCTATTATGATCTGTTGATTTATACTGCTCATGATGTATTGATGATATACTGTTGATGATGTCAATGATTACATATTGTGGTTAAAAGTGATAATAAAGTAATAAAGTTCTCATACTGATTCACCCCCACCCCACCCCTCTTAGTATTCCAACAATTGGTATCAGAGCAGGTCCTTCAAGAAACAATTTAACCACTGTAAGGAGATCATGGAATACACTAAGATTGGAGCACCAAGGTTTGATGATCAAAACTATTCCTTCTAGAACAAAAGGATGCAAACCTTTTTACATGCATAGGGATTTGATGTTTGGCAGTCAGTACTAGACAGATATGCAACACCAACCACTCCCCCAACTGACAAAGATGGAAAAAACCTCAATGAAAACAACTCAAAGGATAAATGAACCATTCTGAGCAGTCTGAATTATTATGTATTTGTCAAAGTTATGCATTAAAAAACTGCAAAGGATCTTTGGGATAAAATTCAAAATATTAACGAAGGAGATACCAAAATCAAGGGAGATAAGCTTCAAATCCTTAGAGATAAGTTTGAGAAACTAAATATGAATGAATATGAAGACATTGCAACCTACTTTCTACGATTTGATGAAACAATGAACACTATTAGAGGATTGGGAGAAGAAGTTGATGAGTCAGTGGTTGTTCAAATTCTAAGATCTCTACCTATGAGATTTGATCCTAAGATATCAATCCTGGAAGAAATAATAGATATTAATAGTTTGAGCATGAATGAACTACATGGAAATTTTGCAGCTTATGAAATGATAGAACTAGAGAACCCAGTCATGAAGGAAGCAATGTTCAAAGCATCAAAGAAGATGAAGAAGCAGAGCAAAAGAAAGTCAAAACCAGATTGCAACTGCAACAATGATTCAGAGGAATGTATTCTTCCATTGAAATGCTTTTATTGTGATGGTATTGATTATTTTGCTTCAAAATATCTTTATGCTAAGAATAAAGGTAGCGATGAAGAAGAAGATCCTAAGAAGAAAAATAAAAATAAAAAGGGAGATAAGAGAAAGAACAAAAACAAATTCTTTAAGAAAAGTTTCTACTCAAAGGAAGACAACTCTTCATCAGATAAGGATGATAATAGTGACAATGATTCAGAAAGAGTACTCTTCATGGAAGTAGAATATGATGAAGAAGATTTTGAATATTTCAAAGAAGAAGATGAAGTCAATGTAAGAGTTGAATTAATCAGTGCCTTAGAAGAACTGGGGAAATAAAGAAATAAAATCAAGTCACTCAAGGCAGAGTCAAAGAAGAAAGAAGGATCTCAAAATCCCAACTTAGAATAAGTTGAGCATATAATCATGAAGTTAAATATCCAAGTAGAAGAAGACAAAAAGATTGAAGAAACACTTAGAAATCAGTTAGAAGAAAAGGAGAAGATGAGTGAAAGCTTGGAAGTAGAAATAATTACCCTAAGAAAATATCTCCAGAAGAAAGATATGAAGCAAAATATCACCAAAATATTAGAGGAGATTATCAATAGTCAAAGGCCATACTATGACAAGTATGGGCTAGGATAAAACTAGATGCAAAATGACAAAGGATCGAGCTCCAAAATGAAAAAATAGGAAGCAGAACAAAGTATCTATGCCAAAATAGTTAGAGGTACTCAAGAAGAAAAACATAGAAGAACTGGACCACCTAGAAGATTCATAACACATGACTAGAAATCAACAACATCTCAAGAAGAAGGAGGCTTCAAAAGAGCAACACCATTCATAAGATCCCCTACATCCAGGTATCAAACTACTTTTCTTGGTTTATGCTATTCTTGTCACAATTTTGGTCACAAATATGAAAATTGTAGAGCCTATGCCAAGAAAAAAAACAACTATGAAGTCCATTCAAACAATAGTTATCTCAGAAAGTCACATGAATCACATAACAAAAATCATAACAATTTTGGCTCACTAAGTAATGCGATAGAGTGCTACAAGTGCAACAATTTTGGACACATGGCCAAATATTGTAGACTGATTGTTCCTCCAAGGAAACCAAAGAAGAATATCAACAATCACAAACAAGAACCAAAAAGGATATGGAGAAGGAACCAAGATAGATTCAACACTGAAGAATGCTCACTTCCTTTACAAGCTCAACACAAGAAAAGTGGGTGGTATGTTGACAACGGTTGTTTGGAGCATATGATAGGTGACAAGAACACGTTTCTGACACTAAAAAAGGAACGAGATGGATCAATTTTGTTTGGAAATGTTAACTCAACCATAATTGTAGGAAGAGGCATGGTCAAGCTCAAAAGAAAAGATGCCAAGGTAGAAAAAGTTCTATTGGTTGAAGATATGAAGCACAATATTCTAAGTGTAAGTGTTATAGCAAGATTTGCCTCACCATTGAAATCTTGCACAAAGGGACTTTTTCCATTTCCCTATGCAGACTTGTCATCCATTTTTATGAATCCAGAGCTAAAATTACATATTTTCCACATATACATGCCCTATCTACTATACAGAATGCATATACGCTGGCTACTCCACTACATCCCGCATACATCAGGATTTGTTCCAGAAAATACAAAAATGAAGTCGGGTTTCCATGTGATGACAGGAGATATCTAATCTTTTGCCTTCCATGTACTAGAACCATTCTGAATCGGCCCTTCAGTTTCATTTTGAAGGCTATAAGAGCCCAATTCCGAGCTATGGAAAAAAGGAGAAAGCATTCAAATTTGAGAGCAAAGTTACTCTGGAGAAATTACTGCTTCATATTGAGTCTGCATCCCTTTGTCCCTCAAGTATGAACACAATGATCAACCCCCAAGCTCTTCCCTTATTATTGAGAGACCCTCATTGTCTCCCTTATATGAGCTTGTTGGACAGATTGTCATTGATGTCGACAGTCGAATTGATGATCTGTTGTTAATGATGAATTACCACAATTGAGATTATCATTGATGTCAAACATGTATATCAGCAAGCAAGTGATGTCAACAGTGTGTAGAGATTGGAGGAGAGAATAGAAGAAGCAAATTGTATGAAGATCAAATCTCAGAAGTACAGAACTATTTCGTGTCTATTGTTGATCACAATAGGATCAACAATTCAATGATAAAATCTCACGAGGGTTAGCGAATGAGGATCAAATCTCAGTAGGAAGAAGTGCATGGCAGATGTATCCTCGGGTTCCTTGGAAATATTAAGCAGTCGACCATTGCACACGAAAAGGATGAGAAGTTGAACAATGCACAGAAAAGGCGAGAAGGCTCAACAACCATCCGATCAAAGAATTGACGACCCTGATTATCTCATGTAACAGAATCTATCCCACATTGGAAGCATGAATAAAAGCATATAGGTTTATATACACGGCTCTCTCCATAGATTATTGACGCGTAGTGCAAAGGTATGACGGGGGCTCGAGGTGTTTGAAATCCACAAGAAGATCACCAGCCTGGAGCCTGGGATGACCTATTAGGCCCTCTATCTTTTTGGTTAGAACGACAATAACTGTCGATCTTATGACACTGGATCTCGACTGTTCATTGCAAAATATATTTTTAATATATACAATTGCCCGTCGGTCATATGAGTGACCATTGACTTGAGGACCATTGAAAGATCATGACCGTTGATCTGCTTCAAGAATACCTGTCAGTCTTCGGATCCAGTGGAGATGCAAGGAGGATAAGCCCATGAGTTAGTTAACACTCCAAAGTAGTGAAATGATGTGAACCGTTGGATGCATAGTACACGTGGCAGGAGGTCATCATTTCACTGACTGGAAAGTCAAAGAGAGGGGTACTCTATCTTTTGAAATCGCGATAAGATGAGGACTGTTAGATTTAGAAATGACAGGTGGCGGAGATCCACGGTCGTCGAAGAATCAGGCACCGGGAGATTGGAAATGAACAGTCCTCCAAACTCATGAAATGAGAAATCACGATAAGATCGTGACCATTGATTATGGAAGAGACAGGTGGTGGAGATCTATGGTCATCAAGGAAGCAAGACACGTTGACAGACCATGTCAGCAGAGCACGTCATCTAAGGACACATGGCACAAGTAAGACACAGACAAGTTTTAAGTTGATACATCATTTCAGGTATGTGAAAATCATGAATATGAATGACACGTGGTAGCTAATAGGCTTGTGACACGTCAACAAGTGACCTCAGCAAGTTACATCACAATGAGAATCCCAAAAACCCGTCAGTCGTTAGATTAAATCTGATACCCGTCAGTTGTTGGATCATGTTAAAGTGGAAGGACGGGATAAAGCTACAAGAGTTGCATTGCAGAAGATCATATCCATTGGATCTGAACCCTAAGACCGACCGTCATTGGATCCAAAAGAAGAAGCACATTCTTTACATGCAAGATGAAACGGGCGTACAAAATTATGAAAGCAGGAGGACCATCCATATTCAAGAATGACATGTGGCGAGCGATTATCATTTTGCTAACTGAAAGTCAAAGGAAGGAAATCATCTAAGCTTCCAACTCCCGAAATGTGAAATGAAAAATGCCTTTTGGCGTAAGCCCGTGATCACAGCCAGTGGTCACATGGAGAGAGAATAGAGGAAGAAGCTAGCCGAGTTAAGCTCATTTTCGGAGATTGCAAGTCAGGAAAAATGAAGTGACTCATAGTCGATCACTCCATATGAGAAATTTCATCAGTCGTCCATCTCGTCAAGAGATTCAATCATGACCGTTGGAATGATAAACACTCAATTGCTTGTTTGTTCTAATTGCCTAAATGTGAGGTCACCACCATTGGTCATATGGTAAAAAGGTTTAAAGAAACAAAATGTAAGTCTCTTATATTAATAAGCCCGTGGATCTATGTCATTGGCCATATGCTATAAGCATTTTATTATGCATTTATATAGATGGTAAAACCCGTGGTCCTGTGATGCACAGTTATATGAAACTGTTTGAAGGAAGCGCCTTCAAAGAATCTGTAAAGCCAGTGACTCTGTATGGCTTGGTCATATGAAATGGTTTGAAGGAAGTGCCTTCGTAAAATCTGGTCTCTGTGAAATAACAAAAATTCTGGATCGATCATAGAGGATTAAATTGATCCATCACTGTGATCAATTTATGAAGAACCGTTGCATTAAAATAAATGAACAGTAATTAAAGTTAATTAAGTGAGGAGGTGCGATGGTTGAAACGAAGGGACACAGAGGTGTCACACTCACACCAGTTTGCAAAGTATATAAACATGGAAGAGTGCTCAGAATAAAGTGTCTCTGCAGTCTAGAAAGGAAGATCAAAAGCTGAAGCAGATTCCAGGAAGAAAACCTAATACCTATGGATTAAAGGTGGTTGGGTGGTGCAAGGGAAGGTTGGTCCCTACAGAGGGAGTTGGTGCTTCCTTGTCAGTTGTAGCTGACTAAATAGGGGGTCATAGCCTCCTACCAGTTGGTGCTGGTAAACCAGGGTGTGAGTGCATCCTGATTAGTCGGTGCTGATCAAAGAGGAAGCATATCTTCCTTCTATGTAACCTGTAAAAATAATTTTGCAGTTAATAGAAAACAATTGGTGGTTTTCCCATTTGGGTTCCACGATAAAATACTGTGTTAAAATTATGTTTAATAAATGAAAAACTTGATATAATTGTTGTGTCACTGATTCACCCCCCCCCCTCTTAGTGAAAGTATCTAATCCTTCAATTGGTATCAGAGGGAGGTTCCTTCATCACAGTCTAACTGACTTGAAGGTAGATCTTGAAGATGGATCAACAAGAAGGAATGTCTAACAACAAAGCACCGTTGTTCAATGGAGGAGGCTATGCTCTGTGGAAAGTAAGAATGAAAAACTTCCTTTTAGCTCTTGGTTTTGATATTTGGCAATCTATTGTAGATGGGTACATTGCACAAACTACTCCACCCAAGGACTCTATAGGAAAGAAAATCTATTATGACAATTCAAAAGAAGTTAATGGAATTCTAGCAGGGTTGACTAATTCCATATGTGTGAAAGTTATGCATTGCAAATCAGCCAAAGAAATCTGGGACAAATTGGAGGTTGTATATGAAGGAGATGACAAAGTCAAAGAATAGACCTACAAAACTCAATTTGAAAATCTGAAAATGAAAGAAGAAGAAAATATCGTTGAGTACTTTCATAGGGTAGATGAAGTGGTCAACTCAATTAGAGAAGAAGGAGAAGAAGTTACAGATAAAACTATTGTGCAAAAAATACTAGTCTAGGGTGCACAAACTAGTCTAGGATTTAGTGCTTTGGAATAGGATTTTGTGAGTAAACTTCTCCAAGGAAATTAAATCAACATATGTGTTTGAGTCAGGGAGTGGAGAAAACCATTGTATAATTGGTAAGATCAGGAGGCTCCGCTCACACCAAAATTAATCACGAGGTCGCACAAAGTTGGTTGAAGGGATATCCCCCGGATAGTCGCCTAGCATCAGAGATATTTCTGTGGATTTATTCATATTTGGGGATCTTTCTAGTGCCCATACCTCCATGAGAGGTGGTACTTTCAAGGTTTCAGGCTTTGCTACCCTGCCCATATGGTGATCTGGACTTACGACTACTCGCCTGTGCATCAGTTATACAGTGGTTTATTAGTTTCTTGACTTAGGTATCTCATAGGTTACTTCCAGGGGTTATTCTTCTTGTACCTTGGGTTAGACAGGGGTCGAACAACACACAACCTTTATGGAGGATTAACTCTTCGGGGGGATCTGACTGACTGGTTGTTAAGCTCACGAGGGTCCGTATAATTGATTCTGTTACCTCCAAAATTTAGCAGGGAGTTTCAAGTCCCTCTTAGACGAGACATACCTTCTTTAGCGAAGGAGGCCACTCAGACACTTTAGCCCATTTGCATGCATATTGGTCATTTGACTTTTTGGTGTGCTCTTTGCTTACTAGTTGACCTTAGGATTTTCTACTGAGTTCTTTTATCATGGATAACAGAGTCCCTTCGGCTCACCCTTTTACTGCTACCTACCCCATGATGCCTACTCAGTTCATGGGGGTAAACCCTCCTGTTTCTTATAATGGTATGCAAAATCATGATACTCAGTCTGTGCCTTGGGCCTCTAGTCATTTTCATGTTGATATGTCTTCACCCACACAATCCTCTCCCTGGTCCACATATATGAATCCTAGAATTGGACCCGAGGGCACCATGGCCCTCATCCCTACATCCTCGTTTGACATGAGTCATGTCCCTCAACCTGTTTTCACGACATGAGGTTAAAACCTCCCCCCTTACGGATCCAGTCCTAGTTATGCTCTTTTAGGAGCCTTTTCTCAAATGGGTGCTTATTCTACATATTACACTCCATCCATGTATCATCCTCCCTCCATGTCAGTTCCTCTGAACACTTTTTCTGTGGCGAGTCCGCATATTTCCCCGGGTGTATCTCACAAGGATAATCATTTTTACGGTTCGGGCTATCCTATCCTTGGAACCCCTTCACAAGGGGGAAACATATATCATCACTCGAATATTCCTTATCATACTTCCTTCTCTTCGCAGACTTCAGTGATGATGCCCTTTCAAACCTCTCTGAATCAATTAATTGGATGATATTACCTTCCCGGATAGGGACAAGGGGGTAAACCAGGATCCCTCCTGGCCTACTATGTTTCAAAGTCAATCTTTCCCTAGAACTTGGAATCAAATGCCACGGCTTGCCGCTAGCCCAGTCATTGTTAGTCATACTGGTGCTCCATCCCCAACCTCTGTTAGTTATGATGGAGATGGGTTAACTACTTCCACGAGTCTTAGCAATGCTGCATCTCCAACCTCTCTACGTTATATAGGATATGACCCTCCTACCTCTGCCTATCATGCTGAGAGTATGTCACCAGCCTTTGTGAATGATGTTGGAGACATTGAGAAACCTAGACGACTCAGGCATAAGCCTAATTTCCTTTGCAGTACTTGCAAAGGAAATCACCTTACACGTTTGTGTCCAATTACTATTGGAATACCAGAAGCATGGGGCTCACCCAAGTGCCCTTCAAATTCTGAGGCATCAGTGGTTTCTCCTCACACTGCTTCTCCTTTGATCGACTCAGTGGTCCCACCATCGCGATCCTCTCCCGACCTCACCCCCTTTGTCAAGGGTGAAGCGTCTCTTATCCCCGTCACTATGCATCCTCTTCAACCTATAATTGAAGAAGTGGTCCCACCAGTATAATCTCTGGTCAATCCTACTCTCCCTGAAGAGAGTGATGCATCCTTCAACCATGTCATCAACATTCCTAATCTTGCACCTTCTGAACAAGAGAGAGTTTTCTTTTCACCAAGTCCTCTCCCTCTTGGTTTCAAAGAGATCACCTTTGGCTGGGATAGTCCTACGGGGTATCCAATACCCCCGCCTATGTCTTTTCCTTTAAGAGACATGATTCGATCCATCACAGAGACTATATACTCAGTTTGTGCTTTATTCTCTTCGACCTAGAGAGCTTTGGGTTTTCCCAAGCTTATGTTTGTTATTCGTAAGATACTGACATTCCGTAGAAGACCGATATGGGAGCCTCAACCTCCCCCTTTACATGTTGATTAGAGAAAGTATCGACGAGTTAATTTAAGCTCTTTTCCACCTCGTCTTTAAAAATAAAAAAGATTTTCGAATGATTTGTACCTTTCACACTCGTTAAAATTATATTTGAAAGATCATGAGTCTTAGTTAAGCTCTTTTCCAACTCGTTACCAAAAATAGAAAAGATTGTCGAGTGAACTTGTCATTTTCACACTTGTAAATTGGATTTGAAAAGACGTCTACTTGGAAAAAGTTTACCCCTTTTTTACACCGAGTAGACTAAAAGACATATAAAAGGATCATTTCATCATTGGTCATTGATTGGGTGGTTTCCCTTGTGTTCGACGGCAAGACATCTATTCACACTTCAAGATTCGTGCAATGTCTTGGATGCCATTAACTTTATTGGTGGTTTCCTCACCTTTGTCAGCAGTTGTCAAAGGGTCTTTTTCATGTACCGCTTGCATTTGGCACACGTGAAAGACGCACAGGGTCGTTGGTTCATGAACATGTTCTTTGTCCAATTTCCACCAAATTATGAAGCTCCTGCTTTGCTCCTCGTGTTGACTGATGAGAGCTGCCATAATGCTCTCCTTTCAACGAGTCTCTTTCCATCAACTTCAGCTCATTTATTCTAGATATGGGACCTAGAGTTTTATGAGTACCTTGAGGCTTGCAATCATTAGTGGCAGGCTCTCCTGCCATTGACAGATGGGAATATATCAATGTCTTGTGATCAATGGATTCCTCAAGTGTTCGACACCGACTCCTTTATTCGCACTTGTAGGAATGTACTCAGTGCCTTGATACCTACTTCATTATTGGTAGGTTGTCTCGCGTTTGTTAATGGTATACATCAATGACCAGTAATCAAATGATGTCTCATTATGTTCGACCTCAACTCCTTTATTCACATGATTTAGACTTGCACCTTAGGCAGATTGTATAGAAGACTTGAAGACATCATTATGTGGCCGCAGCTTTCCTGAGCTATTGCTTCCTTTTCATTGGACTAGTACCTATACGACTTCAGTGATCATGGGAGATCAGATTGTACTCCATGGTATACAGATATCTTCAGATTGGTTTTGAGACTGGTTTTACTGGGCCTTGTAACCACATTTATATTTTCCTATTTTATAGCCACATGGATCTACAGTGTGTTCTTGGCAACCATGTATGCAAAGTTAGTACATAATGTAATGAGAAATTGAGTTCATCCAACTAGTTCTTTACCACTCCACTTCTGGGTTATTTATAATGTATTTTGGCCATCATAGATACTCCTCTGATCTCACACATTAGGGGGCATCTTTTATAGCAAGATTTTCCTCACCATTGCAGTCTTTCACATAGGGCCTTTTCCCATTTCCCTATGTAGACTTGTCATCCCTTTTTATGAATCCAGAGCTAAAAATACATATTTTTTCACATATATGCGCCCTATCTATTATACAGAATGCGTATACATTGGCTGCTCCACTACAGCCCGTGTACGACAGGAGATCTCTGATCCTTGGCCTTCCATATACTAGAAATGTTCTGACTCATCCCTTCAGTTGCATTTTGAAGGCTATAAGAGCCTAATTTCGAGCTATGGAAAAGAGGAGAAAGCATTCAACTTTGAGAGCAAAGTTACTCTGGAGAAATAACTACTTCATATTGAGTCTGCATCCCTTTGTCCCTCAAGTCTAAACACAGTGTTCAACCCCCAAGCTATTCCCTTATTATTGAGAGACCCTCATTGTCTCCCTTATATGAGCTTGCCTTTGGTGGATGATTGAAGTGGTGGAGGCCCAGCTGGTATAAAATCGGTTTCTTGGTTCTGAACCATGCCGACATGGAAGTCTGTAAAGTTATCACTTCTGCTGAACATTTATTAATAGAAATACTCATTTCCCGTCCTATTGGTATTGTGCAAATATATGATTATTATCCATAGGCATGTTTGTAATGTTTATTAATGGATTATTCTATATAATGTGCTAACCTTTTATATTGTCACTATATGCTTTCTTTACTTGTTTGTTGAGAACTTGTTACAGGCACAAAGCTTTGGGTCGAAGTGCTCAATGGTGGACATCTTCAAATGTTTGGACGAGGTAGGCCTCTTTCTTATCTCACTTGCACATTGGTTTATATAACATATGTTGGAATTGAGTTAATTTCTGCAGTCATACCTATATATTGTGGTTTACCCTGGCCATAGAGAGATTTTCCCTTGTAACAGTAAGTCAAATGTGTGATCCAGGACACAAAATTGTGTTTGACTCATAAAAATGTGAGATAAGGAAAGAAGGATCGAGAAAGTTGGTGGCTACAACCAGAAGAACTCCAAACAACCTACATGTCTTGAATTAAATTGGAAAGGAAATATGTTGCTTAGGAAAATAAAATGAAAGTTGGATCTGGCATAGAAGAATGGGTCACGTGAACTTTGATAACCTTGTAAAAATCAATAGAAAGGAAGAAGTGAAATAAATGCCTGATATCTTGAAGCCAACAAATACTCTATGTGAGCATTGTCTACAAGGAAAAAAACCAAGATCAAGTTCAAATCAAAAGAGTACTCCACGACAAAGCCATTGGATATTGTACACACTTACCTCTGTGGACCTACAAGAAAGAAGGCTTTAAATGGCGAACAATAATTTATGCTATTGGTTGATGACTACACAAGAATGACTGCAATTTTTTTTCTCAGGAAGAAGTCAGAGGTATTCAAACACTTCAAGATATACAAAGAGATGGTTGAAACTGAGATGGATTTAAAAATTAAGTGTTTGAGATCCGACAATGGAGAAGAATTTACATCAAAGGAATTCATGGATTTATGTGGCGAACATGGAATAAAGAGACAATTCTCGATAACTAGGACACCTTAGCAAAATGGAGTTGTTGAAAGGAAGAAAAAAATGGTACAGGAAATGGCCAGAACCATGTTGAAAGATTCCAAGTTGAGTGACATATTTTGGGCATAAGGAATACATACATCAGTTCACATAATGAAAAGAGGAATGCTCATAAGTAACAATGATAAGACTCCCTACGAGCTATGGAAAGGAAGATCGACAAATGTGAATCATTTTAGAGTATTTGGAAGTAAATGCTATATGAAAAGAGAAGATGACAGGATTGGAAACTTTGAGACCCGAGTTGATAAGGGCATACTAGTTGGGTATTCAAGCAAACACAAAGAATATAAATGCTTTAGTCCAAGAATCAATAGAATCGTGGAAAGCATCAATGTAATGATTTACGAGACATATGTACGGAAGGGAAAAGAAGGAAGCAAAGATTCAGAAGTGCAGGATGATGAAGAAGATCTTAAAGAACAAGAAGTAGAAGAAGAAGCAGAACAAGAAGAGAATCTAGAAGCAGAACAAGAAGAAGATGAGTAGCAGATACCTCCTAAGATACCTAGCCGACGAGTACAAAAAAATTATCCACCAGAACATATTATTGGGAATAAAGATGCAGGAGTTGAAGCCCGAAGAAAAATACTTTCACCAGAACAAAAACACCTAACATTGTTATCTACAATTGAACCAAGAAGTTTTGAAGAGGCCAACAAAGATGAATAGTAAATCAAGGCTATGGATGGAGAATTGGATCAGATAGAGAAGAATGAAACATGGAACTGGTTCAAAGAACAAAGAACAAGAATATGATTGGTACAAAGTGGGTTTTCCGAAAAAAACTGAACAAGGATGGATAGGTAACCAAAAATAAAGAAAGATTTATATGTGAAGGACACACTCAGATTGAAGGTATATATTTTGAATATACTTTTGCACCATTTTGCATGATGGAAGCAATCAGATTGATCTTAGCCTATTCATGTTCCAAAATCTCCAAGGTGTATCGGATGGATGTTAAGTCAACCTTTCTTAATGGAGAATTATAAGAAGAATTCTAAATCGAATAGCCATAAGGGTTTCTACTATCAGAAAGGGAAGATTATGTTTGCAGACTGAAGAAATCATTGTATGGACTCAAGAAACCCTCCAAAGCATGGTATTCAAGATTTGATCCGGATTATTTTCGGCACGAAATGAGAGCAGAGATATAATAAAGAATTGTACATAGATATCTTAGATATCCAATAATATAACAAAAATGTATGATAAATGAAACCATAACCACATAGATACAGTAATACACAATTTTCTATTAATGAGCGAAAATGTACAAAGACTGTAAAAATACAGAGTGAAAAACTCACTAGAATGGTGGCAACTTATCTCTGAGAAGAGATGTGTCCGATACTCGCATTCGCAAGAAGACGATTTTACAATGAGGCTCCAAAGACATTTTTATCATAAATAAAATCCAAAACCCTAACCCCAGAAGATGAAAAGCCAACAATTTTGTGGACCCCGTTTTGGGTAGTTTGGTGTATCAACTTCCCGAGGGCGTAACTTTGGCATACGATCTTCGTTTGGGGCGCACGATAGCTTGTTGGAAATGTATCATCGAGGAGATTCATTTCAGGGGCTCAACTAGATTCTTCAAGTATAATTGAAAAGTACGATCCCGAAAAACCTTCATTTAGGCCCTCAAAATGGCCCCAGAAGTTAAAAACTGCTAAAAATAGTAAATTTCCAAAATTTCCAGAAAGTTGTTTTGAGCCAGATAGAAAAGGTGGGTGGCCACCGATATCCACCTGGATCAATATTTGACATGTATCTACAAAAACAAGGATTTTGGAAGGGAAATACATACAACAATCTCTACATAAAAGTGGATTGTTGATGCCTAGGTTGGTTTACTTATCTTTTGTCTGATATAATAGAATGTCTACAAGATTAGAGGTATGTTCTTTATATGTGTTTATCATGGATGATATGGCACATTCTTGAGGCATGTTTTGGAGGCCCTTTTAGTTCATGTTTTCATATGGTTGAGGTCCATGTTTTGGTGTCATTTATACATGCTTGAGACATATTCTTGGTATATTGTATATGGTTGTTATGATTCATTGTTAGAGGCAAATATTAGTGATAGTGGCATATATTTAAGGCATATCTTATGGTATGTGGTATGATGCATGCTTGGGGTACATTGTGGTACATGGTTGGATACTTGATGTTGATATGGTCCATATGAGTAGATATGGTTGATATATCAATGACAGGGACAATGGCATGTTGCAGGTTGATGATCAGTTATAGGTTAATGTGACAGTGACAAGTTGATGATCAGCTACAGGTTGAAGTGTCAGTGACAGTTTGATTACATCTTGATTATCAAAGGCAATGAAGATATCAGTGGTAGTGACAATTTGGTCTACATTTATGCTTCACGGTGGCAGGACGAGACTGGAAGTTTCTCTAATATTTATGTTTGGTCTACATTGGAGCTGGAGAACGTAGGGAGTTGGAGCTTCCTTTAGGTTAGAGCTTGAGAATCAGGGGATTGTATCCTCCTTCTGGTTGGAGCCAGAGAATTAAGGGAGTTGTAGCTTCCTTTAGGTTGGAGTCTGTAAATAGGGGGTCGTAGCCTCCTTCTAGTTTTACCTAGAGAATTGGGAAGTTGGTGCTTCCAATGAATGTGTTCTTTTGATATATAATAAAAGCATTCTGTGGTTTTCTCCCATTTGGGTTTCCATGTAAATTCCGGTGTATTGTGTTTTTGTGGATGTCTATTATGCTCTGTTGATTTATACTGCTCATGATGTATTGATGATATACTGCTAATGATGTTAACGATTACATATTGTGGTTAAAAGTGATAATAAAGTGCTCATACTAATTCACCCCCCCCCCTCTCAGTAATCCAACAATATCTCAAGCTTCATGTCATTCTCAATATAATATAGATAACTAAGGCCTTAAGAGGTCAAGTGTGGTGGTTTGAGGCATCATGTTTGGCCCTAGATGCCTACAAGTTTTATACTTTATCTAAGGATTTGGTTTTCCCCCTCAACCATATCAAGGCCTTGAGACCCATACATAATGATCAAAACCTTGTGAGGGAAATAACATCCTTTCTCAAAGTTCAAGGATACCTTTTAAAGGTAATGTGTGGTGCTTCGAGACATTATTCATGACTTTAGATGCCTCAAAGATTTATTTAGAACCTAAGGCATGACATTCTTCCCTAAATCATTTCCAAGGCCCTGAGCCACATACCTAGTGCACAAAACTAACTAGTCACACTAGCATCCCTAATCATAGGTCAATGATACCCTCATTGTGTGGTTGTTCGAGACATATTTTTTGGCGCTAGATTGCTAGAAGCTTCCTTTTGGTACTAATGTTGATGTTTCCTCCCCTGGCCACGTCCACGACATCGATACCTATACCTAGTGCTAAAAAATGAGAGTGATTCCTATATACTTAGTTATAGGCAAAGGATGATCTCAATAGGTCATTTGTGGTGGTTCAAGGAATCATTCTTAGCCCCAGAAACCTATAAGCTTCCATTAAGGCCTAATTCTTGGGTTCATTCCCATGAACATACCCACATTCTAGAGACTCATAATCGATGTTCAAAAACTCATAATGATATGTTTCCCCATTCGGATACCAATGATACCCTGGAAAGGTCCTTTCTGGTGGTTCAACATGTCATTGATGGCACTAGTTGCATAGAACATTCCTTTAAGACATAAGGCTTGGGTTTCCTCTCTTGATCATGTTCAAGGACCCAAAGACCCATACCTAGTTCTCAAAATATCCTAATGATGCCCATATCCCCACTTGAAGGCTAAAGATCCCCTCAAGAGGTCATCTATGGCCATTTGAGGTGTCATTCATGACCCTTGAGCCCTAGAAGTTGCCAAAAATATCAAGAGGTATGGTATGGTGGTTTGAGGAATCATGTTTGGCTCTTGATTCCTAGAATCTTTTCACTTCACTTAAGGCTTGGGTTCCCCCCCTTGACCATACCAAGGCACTTGACCTCTATTAGTGTTTCTCATGGAAATTGAGCTTGACAATCTATGTTTAGGGCCCAAGGTTATTGTTTCCCTCCCTCAATCAATGTCAAGGGCCTCAATATGTTATTTACTACCACGACTGTGGTCAAGGCCTCCATACCCAATTGTGTTGCATGAAACATCTTAATGGAAGACATATTCAAATACAAGGGAAAAGACCCCCTAGCGAGGGCTCATATCATTGTGTCTAGGTTTATTCATGGCCCTTAAGTTCAAGAAGGTTCAAGAAGGATAGAGCACATTCTTGTTAGACCTACCTCTAAACACATTCACAAGTATCCCTGCTATGACTTTTTATCACCTTAACCAATTTTAGAATAAGTTGTGTGTTGGACTAGTATAGACCGATATCTACAATCTAAAAAGTAAATTCAAGGATATAATGACTTTCATAATTTAAAAAATACATATAAAAGTAACATTATAAATTTTGAAAAAATATCCTTGCACAAGAACAATGTGTTCTCTACAATTCTACAACCTTTTTAAAGGAAATTCCATCATTTAGGTGCTCAACAACTACACTAACAGGAACATATGCATTATGTTTTGCATAAAAAATAACATACCAATATTAGAAAAACTCAAATTTCACATAGTCATACACAAATTCTATAAATAAAAATTATATATTTGGAAATCTAATTCAATTTCCTACATTTAATTTTTTTACACCATACTCAAATTCATTGTGAAAGTACCTTGAATCATCCCTCCAATTTAACAAATTGTTGTTTTTCCATGTTTTAATTGCCACTAACACATCATAAGAGACCATCATTATCTTGCACCCACCCATGTTGTATCTGTTTGTTCTCTTTTTGCAGGTGTTATTTATTCTTTCTTTAGATATATTTTATTTGCTTGTTCTCTTTTTGCAAACACGATAGGAATGACAAGAATGTGCTTGCTTTGATACTAGCAAGAATGTACTTACCGGGAGTTTGACAAGGTAACATTGAAATGAGAGAGACAATGCAACTTGCTAGGAACATCCAATGTTGTGTATGCCATCTCCACAAAAAATTAAAAAATTGCATCTTCATAAGTACAATAATAGCATACTTGCACCTTTAATGGAGCTTGATCACCTATTCAATAAGGACTATTCTCACCAACCATGATCACACTATAACCAATTCAACCAAGCATCTAAATTTACACTTATTTTCTCACATGTGCACTTGTTAAGATGCACATTGGATTGTCTCTTTCAAAATTCTACATATAAATCAATGATTATATAGAAAACCTTCTTAAGGGGTGAATGGGAATGAAAAAGTGAATAAGAAGATGATGTAAGAAGGAATGTGTGCTATCTCTATTGTGTAGTCGTGATTGAAGTAGGAGCTCATCAAGTTAGTGAGGCATTTTTGCACAAATATTTCATCTTCATACACCTATGGTAGCCTCATGCTTGAATTATGGAACAAGGTGTAACTGTGAATATCACTAGTGGGAAGGGTAGTAGGAATGTTAACAAGGTAGTGGTGGTTAAGATTATTTTTTTCCCCAAGGGAAACCACACAAAGAAACCCAAGGGATGCTTCCCCACATCTATGGATGGCATCCCTAGTAAAACAATTAGTGTAAACTAGTGCACCTCACCTAGGGGGATTCAAATGGGGCACCCACCGATACAAAACTAGCCAAATGCCCAAAAACATTAGCAACAACAAGTTGAGATAACCCCTTGGGTTATGGTTAAGATTGTTGAGTGAAATTGACCAATAATCTTATTTACATGAATTCTTAGTTATTGCAAGCATTTCCTCAATAAAAATACACTTTGTTTCAAGATGCCATGCATTTCTTTCCTATGTAAAAATGATACATTGCATATACCTTCCAATGCACACTTGTTTCTCTTACCAAAAGAAGATGTGTTTCTTCCTATTTTATGATACATTATTACATGCAATTCCTAATTCCTAATTCATTTGAAGAATAGAGTTATAATTGAGATAAGACAACCCCATTTTGAAAAGGAAATTTAGAGGTTATTTAAACCTTATCCGATAGGGGTATTTTTTGTGCAAATATAAACATCTATGGCTAGACTTCTATCAATCTAGTGTCATTAATAACCAACCATCAATAATCAAGCTTTGTGATGTAAGACCCATTAGGGAAAACAACACTAGTAAGAAAAATCCCACATTGTCAAAGTTGTAGTTTTTGCCTTACTTTCTCTATGGAAGATGAAGTGCTTGGAAAATCTTATGGGTATGACCAATGAAGGAGAAAATGATCCAATCCATTGCATATTTCTCTTACAACAAATGAAGAAAAAATTAATCGAAACCATTGAATATCACTATATAACAAAACCCTTTGTATAAAACCCTTGCATGCATTACATTATTAATCTCTAGAGAAAGAGAAGAGAGAGAACCCTTGTTATAGAAATCACCAAAGTTTATTTGAATATCACAATTATAACAAAACCCTTTGTATAAAACCCTTTCATGCATTACATTGTTAATCTCTAGACAAAGAGAAGAGAGAGAATTGTTCTTAACATAATAACATAATAGTATATAATAGTAATTTATTTTTAAGGTCACTACCATCTCTATAAAACCGTTGCATGCATTACAATGTTAATCTCTAGAGAAAGACAACAGAGAACTCTTCTTAACATAATAATATAACAATGGTTTATTTTTAAGGTCATGACCAAGCCAAGGATTTGACTGCTAAAGCCTAAGAAGGTGTACATACCCTATCCCCCTCTAGATTTAAACTTGTGATCTCCAAGGAGGAAACACATGTGCTTAACCATTAGAACATGTTCTATCAACCAAACAACAAATTGATTGATTAAAATGTTGTGGCATTATTTTGAACTCTAATGCTACTATGATTTTGTTGTTAGTTAGTTGAAAGATTTAATATCCAACTTTGAAAGAAAATTTATTAAAAATTCAATGTTATGAATATCCTATTAAATATCTTCATAGCTTGAGGCTAACCCAAATATATTGAGAACCATAACTACCACTACCACTACCCCATTGCCTTAATGAACTTCTATTCTCGTGCAAACCACCTATCACCTTAATATTTAGAAAGAAAAAATATAATCTATTTTTTTTTTTTATCAAATTTTTCTCAAATCCCATCAAAAAATTGTTTAAACTCCAAATTTAAATGATTAAGTCTATATAATTTAAATAAATAAATAAAAAAAACTTTTTTTTTATCTTACACACAAATAAGATTATCTTACACACAAATGAGAATGTAATAATAATTATTTGACTAAAACCTTTGGAAACTTACAAAGCATTGAAAAGGATAGAGACATGTTAGACAACACTTAAAACAAAATGTTGTCATAGGATTCGATTTTGGGTAGCCTGCATCGCTTTTTTTATTAGCGACTCGAGGCGTTGACTAAAAATGAGCAATGCCCACCCACAAACCTTGTGGTAAATACAATGGATGCTTTCTCAGACTTTGTCGAGATTCCCCTCTTGATGTATCCACATGCACGCTGAAGGCAATACGAACGATTGGTGGATTTAGTCTCGGAATCCCCACCAAATAAAATGTCCGCAACTGTAACAACTCCATACACTACCGACAACTCCAAACTACAGTTCTCTAAACTACGATCAACCCCAAACGAAGTTTCGCATCAATTTCAAACAATGAATTTCGAGACGGGATATTAATTTAGATTTCATCGTTGATGAAATTTACCGTGCTCCATGAACGGATTGCCAATGGCAAATTTATTTCTGTAGCAGGGTTTTTCCGTCAATAATTATCCGTAGAAATATATCGCTATCAAAATTTGAATTGTTTTGAATGCACATTGTTGGATGAAGTACCATCCAACAACGATTCATGTATATTTTCAGTAGCAAAGTGGTTGGTGAATGTCGACGGTATGAAAAGTAGGGACCGCTGAAACGTACATAAAGTTGAGAAAATTCAAAAGTTAATTTTAAATGTGGTAATTTCAAAGGTTAATCAATTAAACGTGACAATCATATGGTCGTACAGTACTTTCTTAATATGATTAGGTAAATGTTAAAAAGTAAATAGGTTAACTGATGCATTCAAAAATACAAGGAACTTATGAAGAGTAACTCACATTTGATTTGAGAAGAAGATTAAAAATATGTCAGCATCTTTAATTGTTAGCCATCAAATTAGAATTTTAGATTAAAAAGTGATTAATTGTACCCATCTCCAATAGGTATACACCTTTCAATGTATATATTCACTAATCGAAACCGATCCATGCATGTATATATTCTTAGGGAAAATTTCTTGGATCGCCACCGACCAGGCATGGTAGTTTTTTTGAGCCGTCGCCGCCGACCAGACACTGTAAGAAGAAATGTGAATTGTGTTTATCGATGATTTACTTCAATTCAGGGTTTAGGGTTTATGGAAGGCTTGCTTGGGTTTAGGGTTTATCCATGGCAGCTCTGAATTTAGGGTTCACAATATATGCTTGTTTGGTTGTGCAGAGAAGTTTTGAACCATTGATCTTTGCAACCATGAGTCATGAGACAAGCTGCCTGAGATTTTCCGGTTAGCTCTACTTAGCCTTGAGGAACCTTCGCGTGACCTTGAGTCCGTCCCTGTCTTCATTTCTTGAGCGTGGGATTTGCAGGGGATTTGAACCCTTGACGTCCCGGTGCTCTTAGCAGTACACACTGTTCCAACAACATTCGTCATATTAGGGAAGACGAGCTCCACAAAAATCAACCAGTACACGACGATCAACGTGTAGAGAGATTTGGAGTTTTTCACGTTGGGAATCAGGTTACATAATTTTTGGTAAAATTGAATGTTTTAAATTCTATTTTTAAATGTAAAAATACAGTCAACGTCTATTAAACAAAACGCTTACATTTGGAATTGGATTTAGATTGTACAACCTCAATAATTTATAATTGATATTTATCATTTAAATTCTTTTAAATTTTAATCAAATTTATAAAAAAAAATTTAAATATAAAAAAATTAATTTCAAATCATAATCTAAGTATTTTGTTGGTTACTATTATTGGAATTTCACAGTGAAATTTCAATTTTACATTGTTTAAGTTATGTTTTTAAATGCATAAATTTATTTAGTATTTTTTAAAATCTATATGACACTTCAACATGTAATCTCAATCACTAAAATCTGCAATTGCATCAATTCTTTTGAATTTTTTATTGGATTTTAGACAAATCTGGTAAAAAAAATTATTAAAAAAAATTTAAATTACCCCTATCTCTATAGTCTAAACTTTCTAAGTTTTGACCTTTTTTCTAACTATTTTTTTCTGTTTAAGTTGTTGGATCTACAAATTTGAGTAACTAAGTCTATATAATCCAAGTAAGACAGCAATTTTTCAACACCCTAAATCTATTTATACATTAATAAATACAATTTAAATAACAAAAAATTGTCATTTCCTCAAAATTTATTTTATCCAATTCCAAAAAAAAAAAAAAAAAACTTAAAACAACTATGACAAATATATAATTATTTTACATTGGATTTAAAAAAACCACAACAACCAATCAAAATTTGAAAAAACAACAACAACCAATCAAGGATGATTGACAAGTACTTAAACGATGGGCGGTGAAAACGGTGTACTGTGGGCCACTCCACTTCTTTTGGCCTGACATTTTTTCCTACATTCCACACATAACCCATGTATTCCATAAATTCTTTACCATGACTTTAGAAAGAATACCACTCGTTATTCATAATTCCTTTACCTTGACTTTAAAAAACCACTTGTCGCTTAAAACGGTGGGCGGAGAAGAAGCGGTATTGAAGACTATCAGGGATTGAGGAATGTCTTAGCCTTTAAGTACATTCCCTTTTCATAATTAGGGTTCTAAACATTTTATAAATGAATGTTTTTTGGTGATTTTTTCTAAAAATATTTGTTCAAAATTTAGTAGGAAATTGTTAGATGAACAGATTTGAGTGATTATTTCTGTATAATTTTAGTGGTTTTCTACATGTTGAATCATTTTTGCAGTTAAAACTGAATTTTAAACAATAAAAAACTGGATTTTAAACAACAAAAAGTAGTGATATCTTAAAAATTTATGTTGCCCAATTCGGACAAAAAAAAACCATTTCATAGAATAGTTAAACAACTTAGGAAATTAATACACTCAAACACAGTCATTTTATTTTTACTGTGAAGGGTGTGAAGCCCATCATTGAATTAATGTTCATGCAGTTTTTTGCTAATTCAGAGTGTTAAGTAGTGTTAATGTGGAATATGGATTGCTGAATATGGGGTATTTAAATGGTTATATTTTTTATTTTGTAGTTAATCAAAATTCCATTTTTTTAGTTTCATTTAAAAAATTGAATTGTTTTAAAATTAGTCAAAATTCTCAAGAACAAAGTTTTATGAAAACATTTAATAAATTAAGTTTTCTTAAAATCAGATTTTAAATTCTTTAAAGCAAAGTTTGAGAAAGAAAGTTTCCAATTTTAACTTTCTAAATAATTCTTACCAAATTTTCATGGAAAAAGAAAAATGATATAAATATTGTGGAAACTTAATGATATCTAATAAAATATTTAAACAAAAAATTCTAAGATATATGGACTGATAGTAGAATTTTAATTGCATCTAAAAGAGAAAAATATTTAAAAGAAAAATTCTAACATGTATGGAATGATAGTAGAATTTTAATTGTATCTAAAAAAAATTTAGGAGACTTCATGATATCATATTCCATTTAAAATGGAACAAAAATTTAAAAGAAAAATTCTAAGATGTATCTACTGATAGTAGAATTTTAATTGTATCTTAAATAGCAAAATATTTAAAAGAAAAATTCTAACATGTATGGAATGATAGTAGAATTTTAATTGTATCTAAAAAAAATATTTTGTTTCAGTATTTGGATAACTTTTAAAATGAGTTAAATTTTTTTATATAAATTTACAAAAGACAGAATATAAATTATGATGATTTGAGAAATTTATTTCATTTAAATATTAAATTGATTTAAAAAATAAAAATAAAAATCTAACTATTATTAGAAATTTGACCAAATTAAACCTTAACCTTAACCTTAAATCCTATTAGTCCAAGTTATGTCTGAAAATAGAGTCCTGGACGTTTAGCCTACTCCAGCTTACCAGGTGAAACATGCTTATGGAATACGATTATTTGAATTAATATCCTTTCAGTTCTTATTAGTATTCATCGAATAATCAGTCTACAGCTTTAACGGGCAGAGTCCTGAAGAAAAAAGAACACAAACCATGGAGACTGACGAGGCTAACACAGAGATTGGGGAAACTGCAGAGAAGTGGAGAAAGGCGTTAAGCAGGGCTGTTGAGGCCGTGGTGGTGCTACAAGTCACTGCCACTCGGGATTTTGATACGGAGACAGCCAATGCTCATAGTGCTACCGGTTTCATCGTCGATAAACAACGCGGCATCATTCTTACCAATCGACATGTTGTTCAGACCGGGCCTGTTGTTGCCGAGGCTACGTTCCTTAATCGCGAGGAGATTCCGGTTTATCCTCTTTACCGTGACCCTGTTCATGATTTCGGATTTTTCCGTTTTGATCCCACAGCCCTGAAGTTCATGAAATGTGAGGAAATCCCTCTTGCACCAGAAGCTGCAGCTGTTGGATTGGAGATCCGGGTTGTGGGCAATGACAGCGGTGAAAAGCTTTCAATATTGGGGGGGACCTTGGCCCGATTGGATCGAAACGCTCCTCACTATAAGGAGGATGGATACAATGACTTCAATACCTTTTATATGCAGGCAGCTTCAGGAACAAAAGGAGGCTCAAGTGGCTCACCAGTAATTAATTGTCATGGACAAGCAGTTGGGCTAAATGCTGGAAGCAACACTAACACTTCTTCTGCCTTTTATCTTCCGCTGGATCGAGTGGTAAGAGCACTGAAAATTTTACAGAAGTGCAACAGTACTGCTGTCCATATTCCTCGAGGAACACTCCAGATGACCCTTGTCCACAAGGGATTCGATAAGGCACGTCGGTTAGGGCTTCAAGGCAAGACTGAACAATTTCTGAGACAGGCTTTTCCTGCCGAGACGGGAATTCTTGTCATAAAATCCGTGGTGCCTGGAGGACCTGCTGACAAGATGCATTTAGAGCCCGGGGATCTACTTGTTCGTGTGAATGGTGAGCTTGTAACACAATTCTTGAAATTGGAGACAGTGCTGGATGATTCTGTTGGAAAGACTATCGATTTAGAGGTTGAAAGGTGCGGTGATACTGTAAAAGTTATTTCGGAGGTCCAGGACCTGGAATCTATAACTCCAGATTATTTCTTGGAAGTAAGTGGTGGCGTGATTCATCCTCTATCGTACCAACAAGCTAGGAATTTCTTCTTTAATTGTGGTCTAGTATATGTTGCGGAACCAGGGTATATGTTGTCAAGGGCAGGTGTTCCTTCTCATGCCATCATTAAAAAATTAGCAAGGAAAGAAATCACAGGAGTTGAAGATTTTATATCTGTTTTCTCCAAGTTACCTAGGGGATCACGCGTTCCGCTGGAGTTTGTGACACATGAAGATGGTCATCCAAGTACGTCTGTTATTGTCACTGTTGACAGGCATGAATGGTATGCAGAGCCTCAACTCTACACTCGAGACGATGTCAGTGGATTCTGGAAAAAAAGACCTGCGTTGTCAATTACATCTTTGCTTTCATCTCTTTCCGTTTTTCATGACGAGAAAGATACAATGGTCCAACCACAGGTATTATCAGGTGGACAATTAATTAGTGTGGGGAGTGATTCATCAAACGTCTTGGAAAATATCCCACCCTTAGTTGACAATGCCTTAGATAAGCTGACGAATGCTTCAATTGCAGAACGAATTATTGAGCCGACCCTTGTGATGGTTGAGGTCGATATACCCTTAATTTGCATGATTGATGGTGTGCAAGCTCAGCATTTTTCGGGAACGGGGGTGGTGGTTTATCATTCGAAAACCATGGGAATAGTTGCGGTGGACAGGAACACAGTGCCCATTTCTATATCAGATGTCATGTTAGAATTTGCTGCGTACCCAATGGAGATACCAGGAGAGGTTGTTTTTCTGCACCCTGTACACAATTTTGCATTAGTAGCATATGATCCTGCGGCACTAGGTCCAGCAGGGGCTGCAGCGGTACAGGCAGCTGTTCTTCTTCCTGAACCTACTCTGCATAGGGGTGATGCTGTATATCTTGTTGGGTTGAATCACAGATTACAAGCTACATCACGCAAGTCCTTTGTCACAGACCCAGTAGCTGTCTTGAGTATTGATCAATTTACTCATCCCCGGTATAGAGCTATGAACATGGAGGTMATCGAATTGGATACGGATTTTGGCAGTACATTTTCTGGTGTGCTCGCAGATAATCTGGGAAGGGTTCAAGCATTATGGGGAAGGTTCTCTATGCAGTGGAAGTCTAGCAATGGTTTTGACTACGAAGTTGTGCAAGGAATTCCGATTTATGCAGTAAATGAAGTGTTACATAAGATTATAAATGGAACTGAAGGTCCACCGTTTCTCATAAATGGAATCAAAATGTATATGCCACTTGTTCGCTTATTAGAGATCGAACTTTGTTCAACTACACTTTCAAAGGCCCGTAGCTTTGGGTCAAGTGAAAAGTGGATTACAGAGTTAATAAAGAAGGATCCTGTGAGACGACAGGTTTTACAAGTAAAGCGTTGTTTCGCTGGATCGCGAGCAGAATGCATTTTGAAGCAAGGAGACATGCTGTTGGCTATAGATGAGAAGCCAATCACAACTTTTCGCGATATTGAGAACGCTTGCCAAGTTCTTGATGAGAGCAAAGAAGAAGAAGGGAATCTAAAGGTGAAGATTTTTCGCGACGGTTTGGAGTTGGATCTTCTTGTGGGCACGGATGTAAGAAACGGCTTTGGAACCACACACATGGTAAATTGGTGTGGATCTCTTCTTCAAGAGCCGCACTCAGCCGTCCGCTCGTTGGGATTTTTACCCAAAGAAGGGCATGGGGTATATGTGGCAAGATTGATGTTTGGCAGCCCTCTCCATCGATATAGAGGTTCTTCTAGACAGTGGATTGTGGAAGTTAATGGAAAAGCAACCCCTGATCTACAGACATTTGTAAATGTTATAAAAGAATTGGAGAATGGAATGTTTGTTCGTGTGAAGACAGTGAAGTTGAATGGGAAACCCTCAGTGCTTACTTTGAAGCAAGATTTGCACTATTGGCCGACATGGGAATTGAAATTCGACCCAAACACCGCAACATGGAGTCAGAGAACCATTAGAGCTTTGACTGACAATTTTTAGAGGTTTCATCCTTATCAGCAGCAAAAGGATAGTGTATGTTCAACTTTCAGGTTAACAACTAGTTATATTTTTGTCAATTATTTTCAACTTTCAGGTTAACAACTAATATTTTTATCAATTCTGTTCAACTTTCAGGTTAACACCTAGTTATATTTTCGTCAATTATGTTCAACTTTCAGGTTAACAACTAGTTATATTTTCGTCATAGTGGTTGAAGGGTACATAGCAGGTCAACAACTGGTTATGTTTTCATCACAGTGATTGAAAGGTACCTAGCAAGTTTGGTTGAGGGGGAGTCTTTGCACATCAAATTGGTAAATTTTCATCGAACTAATGATGACAGTAATCAGGCCTGTCTACTGTATTTTTGTTTTTCAATTCTGTTTTTCATCAGTTTTGTAAACTCCTTCACCATATTGTTATAATTCACAATTGCTTAGTCATTTTGATTGTTAGTTACATTCTGTATGATAAGTTGTTTTTTTTTAAATACAAATTTGTATTATAATTATGATGAAAATTTAATGGATGGTAAGTGATTAAAATACATACAACTTCAAAAAAAAATAACAACTTTTCAAAATAAGAGTAAATGTGTGAAAGGTTTTTTTTTTTTAAATATATGTTTATATTAAAATTCTGATGATAATTTTGTAAATGATAAGTGATTAAAATGCATGTAGCTTGTAAAAATAATAGTGTGTATACATTAATCCAGTCCTACTATATTTTTGTTTCTTAACTGTATTTTTTTCATTTTTTTTGGAAAGTCTTAAATATATTTTTATAGTTCACAATTGTTTATTCATTTTCATTGCTAGTTACATAAAAGATAAAAAAAAATAGTTCAACTTAAAAACAAATTTAAACATGAGGTTATATATAAATATATATATATGAGGGTTTTTTTTTTTTAAATATAAGTTTATATTATAATTATGTTGAAAATTTAGTGAATTTTGAGTAATTAAAATGCCTGTAATTTGCAAAATTAAGAATGAGTGAGACAGAGAGAATTTTTCATTTTTATAAATACAAGTTTATATAATAATTATAAAGAAAATTTGATTTATACCATACCCAACACTCACACTGAGTCCCATCACTACACAAATGACTTACCTGCTAAGTACAAATTAAAAGGGCAACAAGCTCATAGAAATTGCAACAAAACAATATGATGATTTAACCATGCATCTACAACATTTATAAATTCAGGAATGCATGCAAACCCAACGAAACAACATTGAAATATCATTTACACAACGAAAAAATCATAAATAACACAACACGAACACTTATTTGTTTATAAATGTAATCCAACTCACTGCATGCAAAGGATGAACCTCCCATCCATAGACACTACTACTCCATATCTCAATAGCAGGCCACCCCTGACTTGATGCTATGAGTCCACAAAGAGATCTCGCTGTTGGATAGGCATTTTGGATAAGTTTTGGGATCTACGCCAGAATAAGTCAAAGAACCTAAGGCAATTAGAAGATGGACCATAGCGTGCGACATAAAGTAGACTTTAAGGAGTCAAAGCATGCGACAGAAGGAAGCTCGATAGAGCAACGCACAAAAGGCGGAAAATGGTTATAGACCATTGGGTTTTTAGGACATTTTGTCCACTTTGTAACGGGCTTAGCCCTATTTTTGATGTATAAATATGTAAAAGATTTTTAGGTAGAGGGGTTCCAAATGTTGTAGATATGAGAAGTTATTAGTGCTTTTGGGGTAAGTTGAGTCGAGCATTAGAAGAAGTTTTGAGGTATGACTGAGGAGTGAGGCTCGCACTGTAGCAGAACGACTAGGCAGGTTTGGGTAATGTGACTATTGCATATTTTGTAGTGCAATGTGTAGCTGTAAGAGGATTATCAATGAATAATAGAATACAATAGCCATTGTGGACATAGCCCAAGTTGGGTGAACCACGTTAAACCTGTGTTTTGTGATATGTTGTCTTTGCATGTTATGATGTTTAATGTTATGTTGCAATGATGATAAATGCTTAAGTCTGTTGGATGTGTTATTCACACATGCTATTATAATGTTGCACAATGAATTAACTGGTAAATGAATGAATACAAAGTAAAGGAATGTTGCACACATGGTATGTCACATAAAAAGTAATTGTTAAGTGATGGAAACTGCGCACATGAGTAGAAGGTTAGTAAAGATATGTTGAATTCCTCGCTTCCCCTCATCATTGCAAAACCTTGGTTCCTGTAGCCCCTCTAGATGCCTTGGATGAGGCTTCACTTGCTTACAGGTGATGTCAAAAGGGCCAGTGTCTAAAGCCTTTGTTGGCATTTTGATGATTAACAATGGGTCTGACCACCGCACACCAACAAACGGTTCCGTTGTTGGGACCAAGAAATGTAATCGAGGGGAATGTTTTGGAGGACGAATAAGGAAGAAATCGAAGAATGGCTAGAGAGTAAGCAACATGACTTTTCCAGATAACATAATAGAAACCCACGGCTCAACAATGAACAATGGCTACAAAGGTATGTTTTCAGAGATCTCCATGATATTTTCTTTAATGAATTCTCGATAATTTTGATTGAATGGTTAGAAAGGTTAGTTGAGAACGTTGGGAGATATCAGGCTGAAGCTCCGAGAAACTGGACCCCTGAAGTGACCAGACAGTTGAATACAATAAGAAATACAATTTCTCGTGCAATTGATTTCTAGATGAATAGTTTACTGGGAGGTTACATTACAGAGTTTGCAATAGATTGTACCGAGTTTTATAGTGTTGCAGAGAGGGACTTTTTCAAGGGTTCGTGTGGGAAGCATATGAACGCACTATCTACGTAGATAAATATGTTATTGTGCTACAAGAATGTCATGAAGATGGAATCCAACAACTAGGCACCTTTGTGCACATAGGGGGATTGGGGGATGACCGGAGGATGGTATGGGAGTGGAAAGGATGAATGAGAACCTGATGGACTGATGTTGATTAGAGAGGAAGACACTGACTCAGACAGAGAGATTGGAGTATTATGTTGTGGGAAAAGGTTTTGGTATAGTATGAAGGAGATTGTAGCTGAGAGATAATAACAACATAGAGAATTTGAGAAAATAGACCCCTACGCAATACTTCAAGTCACACCTTACGAAGAAAGGAAAGAGAAAGAAAAGGATCCTCAGTACAGTCCAAAAGAAGAAGGAATTCCATCTCAGATCAGAATCTGCATCGAACTCATGACTTCGTGTGCGTCACCTAGATCTAAAGTAGAAACTGGAACTATGTCTAGAGCAATTGTAGTTAGTGGAGGAAGTCTGAATAGTGGAAGTAGTTCAACGAACCAGAGTCTGTCAACGTAACCAAGAGTAAGTAATACAAAGAACAAAATTGCAGTAATAGATCATACGTTGAGAATTCTTCAGTTTCAAGGAGTAGGGTCAGAAGACCCAGGGCAACATCTATTTGTGTGTGACATGATATGGACTGCTAAGAATGTTCAAGATGAAGCAACTAAGATTGTGTAGTTAGCTACGACGTTCAGAGGTCACACACTGTTATGGTATATGAAGTACCAGACGACTACATCAGTAGGACAATCAAGAAATTTAGTAGAGATTGGACAAGCGTTGTTAAAGGAATTTCGAAAGCTAAAATCCGAGTCATAGTATATCACAGAACTGAAGGAAATTAAACAAGTAAAGAATGAGACAGTGTGGGATTATGACTAGAAATTTAAAGATACGGTGGGTAGACTAATGTTTCAGATTCATGACGAACAACATCAAAAATGGTTTATAGCAGGTCTATTGCCGCACATTCGTTGTTCCTTGACACAACAAAAGGTCACATCACATCCCAAAGCATTAGAAATCATGATGAAGTTAGAAGCATCTCCCATAGGAGATGGCACATTAATGGCATACTTATAGTCACAGTTGGTTGTGCTCAGAATTCAGATAATGAAGGAAAAGGAAAATCATGAACGTGTTTGGTGTATTACACGTAAGACATAAGGCCATGATAAGGAAGAATTACCAACATTTGCAGAATATATGGCTACAAGAGCACCAAACCCAATAGGAGGAGTAGGATATTGTGAAATATTTAAGACATGGGGACATCATCCGACTGCTTATCCCTTACTGTAGAAGTACCAGAGTACACAAAGTAATTTATTCTGTAATTTTTGTAAGTCTGTAGGACACGATGAGAAATATTGTTGTGCATTCAACTTAATGAGAGAGCACACTTCAAATGCGTACAAAATCCAAGAAGAAAATGTTGCAGCAGAAGGGGGAGTTCCACACTACAACATTCTAAGAGGCTTTAACCAAGGTGGACGAGGAGGATTTGGTCGAGGAGGAGGAGGATCGATAATTTGTTATAATTGCAATCAACCGAGACATCTAGTGAGATATTTCCCAAATCCTTGCATGACATGCACCTATTGTAGAGCACTGGACCATTCGACAGAAGAATTTCCTCAACTAATAGCGAAGTGGCATGCAAGAGGGAATCTAAATCAAAACCAGAACTTGGAAATGATAGCAGCTGAGGAGCGTGATGATCACAAACCAAAGTAGAATCTTTTACGCGCGACGGAACGAGAACTTGACCAGATGCGACATAAAAAGGAAAGGGATTCGAGCAATGGATAAGGAAAGAAGTTGAGCCTATGCCATCATTTAATCTGTAGAAAGAGAAGAAGATATATCAGCAAGCCATGAAAGATATATTAGGACCATACTAGATAGCATCAACATCAAAAGCACCACCAGTATATGATATGCCATCAGTATATGATCGCACCATTCCATAACGGTCAGTCGAAAAGGTAAATACTTTGAAAGATTTTCTAAAAAGTTGTTTAGACTTGATGAAGGATGAATGAGCGTTGAATGCACTATGCGGGATGATTGATTAGTACACTAAAGAGAGAGAAGTACCTACGACACAAAGAGCAGTGAATCAAGTATTGCGCAAGAAGAGGAAAAACAAAGAATAGATTGAATGCATAGGTAGGATAATATGACATGGATAATGCCATCTTGGACTTAGGATCAGATGTCAATGTTCTTCCAAGACACACATCAAAGATGATGGGGAAACCAAAGCTAGTTTGGTCGACTGTTCAACTGATATTGGAAAACCAACACAAGATAATACCAATCGAGAGACTAGTAGGAGTACCTATTAACATAGATGGAGTTCTCAACATAGTTGACTTTGAGGTAATTGAGACTGTGGACAACAGTCAGGCATATCCAAAATTTCTCGAATTGGATTGGGCATTTGACAATTAAACAATTATTAACTTGAAGAAGAGATAAATGATTTTTGAGGGAGGAGGCTTAAAGGTCACTGCACCATTAGACCCTACAGAGGCAAGAAGGTAAGTGGAACCCATGAGAAAAGAGATTGATAACCTCTATAATATGATCACATGCATGGATGACAATGTCAATCCTATTGCATATGGTTCACTTAGTTGGAGAAGCATCGACGACAACATTGGTAGCATAGATTGCATGAAGTATCGGCCAAAAGATGTGCTCACATTACTTTCTCTTTGTGTTGGATTAGAACAGGGGTACGTGATACACCAAGATTTGATGGATTAACTGAGGTAATTTCCTTTACAAATGACTTTGAGTTGCAGATACCCGAACAAAAAATATTGTTAACATTAGATGTTTCAATGAGAGAAACTCCAACGAGATGGTGGGAAACACACAAGGAAGACATAAGATATTGAAAACACTGTAAAAGGATGATGCATATTAGATTTGGAACATAAGAAGTTGTGCACAAGTACACAGGGATGAGCAGTCCGACAGATCATGTTACGCGGTGTATGACAACTTGGAGACGACTTCCAAAGTGGGAATGGATGCACAAATTCATACATACACTTGATACAGTTCCCAAGAACTGGTATCTAGAGCTAGAAGTGTGCAGAGGGACAATAGACTGGGAAGAGCTCATCCATAATTTTAAGGTTACATTTAATTTTGAAGCTGAGACACCTTTAGTAGACGCAACTCTGCAAGTCATTAGAAGTAATATTTGTATGGAAGAAGGACATATAGAAATAGTACCTACGAGTAGTTCACATAGAGAATCTGTGACAGTCCATGAACTACTCAAATGTTACAATGTTACTTAAGAAGATCAAGAGGAAGAAGACCCAAGAAATGTGTAGGTACCAGAGATTGAAGGGGAGTGCGATGTAGTAGGTCCATAACTTGAATCCGATGCATATGCAAATCCATTAAGAGTGCACAAAGTGAATATTGGCACGAAAGTAAAACCTAAGTACACAAATATTGGTGACTACTGGAATGATGAGACTGCGAAAAAGATTACATACTTCTTGCGTGAGTATTAAGATCTCTTTCTGACAACCTTTTTAGAGATGAAAGAGATAATTGGAGAATTGGGATAGATTAAGATCCCATTAAAACCATATGCTAAGCCAGTAAGACATATACCTTATAGATTGAATCCTAAGTACAAGGAAAAAGTGAAAGCAGAGCTTGAAATAATGATAAAAGATGGTATAAATGAGCCCTTCGCAGAGTCCGAATGGATAATACCAATGGTAGTGCAAGATAAGAAAACAAGGGGAAATAAAATTTGTGTCGACCTAAAGAAGTTGAACGATGCTTGTTTACATGACCCTTTTCCGATCACCTTTACAGACAAAGTGTTATAAAATGTGGGAGGGCAGGAGACCTACTTGTTCACATATGGATTTCTAGGATACCATCAAATCAAGATTGCACCAAAATAGACATAAGATGACCTTTGCAACACAATGGGGAAGCTTCTAATACACATTGATGCCGTTTGGATTAAAGAATGCACCTGTTGTGTTTTCTAGAGTAGTTGTCACAACCTTTAAGGAGTTTATCCATAAGTTTCTTGAAGTATACTTAGACGATTCAATTATGTTTAGTTTAATGAAAGATCACATAGAAACTATAAGGTTGATTCTTGATAGATGTAGACAATATTAGATTTCGTTAAATTTGAATAAAAGTATTTTTTGTGCACCATTCAAGATATTGCTAGGTCATGCGATATGCAAGCAATGTTTATTGGTTGATCCTACCAAGATCACAATAATTGTTAATTTTCCACCACCATAATCAGCAAGACAATTTAGCACTATTTTGGGGCATATATGCTACTACAGGAAATTTATTAAAGGCTATGTGCAGATTACAGTTATGATGGAGAAGTTAATGAAGAAAGAAGCTAAGTTTCATTGGAATGAATACCTTCAACAGGGTCTAGATGTATTGAATCATAAGTTAGTAATTGTGCCCATTTTGTTGTTCCCAGATTAGAAGAAAGAGTCTTACGTTCATGTGGATGCATCATCAATAGCACTCGATGCAGTATTAGCAAAACCGAGAGAGGGAGAGATAGACCATCCAATTGTGTTTGCAAGAAGGAAGCTGTCGACGACTCAAAAGTATTACACAATAAAAGAAAGGGAAGGCTTGGAAATGGTTTATGCCTTGTAGAAGTTCATACACTACTTTTTGGGGTCCCATTTTAAGATGTATACAGACCACTATGCACTCAGATATCTAGTAAACAAACTAGTGTTGGGGGGAGAATCTGCAGATGGTTATTGTAGTTCCAGGAGTATGACTTCGAAGTTATTGTGAAGCCAGGGAAAATGAATGCAAGACCATACCATTTTTCACGAATACTGATAGGAGAAGATGCAAGGAACCTAGATGATAGTTTACCAAATGTGCAATTATTTCTAGTTCAAATGGTAGACGACCACTTTGCATAAATTGTCAAATTTTTTAGTACAGGAGTGGCTCCATCCGACATGACATCCACGCAACAGAAGTATCTAGTGGTGAAAGTAGTGGATTAATAGTTGATCGCAAGAAATCTATATAAGATAGGTGTAGATGGGATACTACGAAAATGTCTTCTAGAACATGAAATACCAATGATCCTAGCAGAGGCACACAATGGAATTGCAAGAGGTCATTATGCATGAAAGGCACCAACACAAAATATCTTGTGTGTAGGACTATGGTGGCCTACCCTCTACAAGGATGCTAAGGAGTATTCCAAAGCTGTGAAGTTTGTCGGAGAGTAGGAAGAAAGTCGTGAAGGGATGAGATGCCTTTGAATCCAAAAGTCATGTTATAGGCATTTGACAAATGGACAGTAGATTTTTTCTGACCAATTAATCCTCCAGCAAGGAGAACAAGAAACAAGTATACAATTACTGTGACAAACTACTTGACAAGATGGGTAGAGGCAGAACCAATTACAGATTGCAGTGCAGAGACAACTACACAGTTCTTATTTGAGAACATGGCTACAAGGTTTGGGTGTCCTAAAGTTCTTATGAGCGATCATGGGGCTCAATTTTTGAGAAAGATGATTACAACATTGAAAGAAGAGTTCTAGATACAACATCGAAAGAGCACTCCATATTGCCCACAAGTTAATGGAACTGTTGAGGCATTCAATAAGATACTGGAGAATGCATTGACACAGATTTGTAATGTAGGATGTGATTATTGGGACTTAAGGATTCTTGCAGTGCTATGGGCTTACAAAAATACATAAAAGGAGTTGACAAGTCATAAACCTTTTATATTAGCGTATGGACAGGAAGCAATAATTCCCATGGAGTTTCTTGTACCAAGTCTGTGCATTGTTGCGATCGAAGAACTTATGGATTCCGACACAATAGAAGAAATATTATCACAGTTATTGATATTAGAGGAAGACCAATTTGTTGTAGGGTTCTATCAGCAAGTACAAAGGCACGAGAAAAGGCATGGCGTGATAAACACATCAAGCACAAGAAATTCTAGACATGATATCTAGTACTGCTCTATGACATTAAGTTGAGTCGAGCATTGGAAGAAGTTTTGAGGTATGACTGAGGAGTGAGGCTCGCACTGCAGCAGAATGGGTAGGAAGGTTTGGGTAATGTTACTATTGCATATTTTGTAGCACAATGCATATCTATAAGAGGATTATCAATGAATAATAGAAGAATCTAGTCGTTGTGGACGTAGCACAAGTTGGATGAACCATGTTAAACCTATGTGTCATGATGTGTTGTCTTTGAATGCTATGATGTTTACTATTATGTTGCAATGATGATAAATGATTAAGTTTGTTGTATGCATTATTCACATATGTTGTTATAATGTCGCGCAATGAATTAACTGGTAAATGAATGAATACAAAGTAAAGGAATGTTGCACACAGGGTATCTCGCATAAAAAGTAATTGTTAAGTGATGGAAACTGTGCACATGAGTAGAAGGTTAGTAAAGATATGTTGATTGTCTCGCTTCCCCTCATCATTGTAGAAACTTGGTTCCTATAGCCCCTCTATATGCCTCGAGTGAGACTTCACTTTCTTGCAGGTGATGTTGAAAGGGCTAGTGTCTAAAGGCTTTGTTTGTTATTTTGATGATTAACCATGGGTTTTCCCACCATGCACCAACAAATGGTTTCGTTGTCGGGACTGAGAACTGTAATTGAGGGGAGTTCTTTGGAGGCTGAATAAGGAAGAAATCGAAGAATGAATAGAGAGGAAGAAAAAAGATTTTTCCAGAGATCATAATAGAAACCCATGGCTCAACAATGAACAATGGCTACAAAGTTATGCTTTCACAGATCTTCATGAGATTTTCTTTGGTGAATTCTCGATAATTTTGACTCAATGGTTAGAAAGGTTAGTTGAAAACATTGGGAGATATCGGGATGAATATTTGAGAATCTAGACCCCTGAAGTGATCAGACAGTTGAATACAGTAAGAAATATAGTTTCTCGCACAGTTGATTTCTGGATGAATAATGTACTGAGAGGTTACATTACAAAGTTTGCAATAGATTGTACCCATTCTTATAGTGTCACTGAGAGGGATTTTTTCAAGGGTACACGTGAGAGGTATCTGAACACACTATCTACATGGATAAATATGTTGTTGTGTGACAAGAATGTCATGGAGATTGAATTTGATAGCTAGGCACCTTCGTGCACATAGGGGGACTGGGGGATGACCAGAGGATGGTCTAAGAGTGGAAAGGATGAATGATAATGTCATGGAGTAAGGACGACAAGAGAGGAAGACACTAAATCAGACAGAGAGATTGGATTATTGCATTGTGGGTAAATGTTTAGGCATAGTATGAAGGAGATTGTGGCTGAGAGAGAAGAGCAACACAAAGAATTTAAGAAAAGAGACTCCTGCGTAGTACTTCAGATCACAACGTACGGTGAAAGGAAAGAGAAAGAAAAGGATCATCAGTATAGTCCAACAAAATAAGTAAGTCCATCTCAGATCATAATCTGTGTTGAACTCACAACCCCGTGTGGGTCACCTATATCTGAAGCAAAAATTGAAACTGTGTCGAGAGCGATTGTAGTTAGTGGAGGAATTCATAATAGTGGAAGTAGTTCAGCGAACTAGAGTCCATCAAAATCACCAATAGTAAGTAATACATATAACACAATGGAATGAATAGATCATACGTTGAGAATGCTTGATTTTCAAGGAGCAGGGTTGGAGGACCAAGAGGAACATCTATTAGTGTGCAACATGATATGGACTACTAAGAATGTTCAAGATGAAGAAACTAAGATTGTGCAGTTAACTACAATGTTCATAGGTCACACATTGCTATGGTATATGAAGTACCAGACGACTACACCAGTAGGACAATCAAGAAATTTAGTAGATATTGGACAAGCATTGTTAAGGGAATTCCAGAAGCTAAAATACAAGTCGCAGTATATCACATAATTGAAGGAAATTAAACAAGTACAAAATGAGACAGTGTGAGATTATGACCAGAGATATAAAGATATGATAGGTAGATTAATGTTTCAAATTCCTGACAAACAACATCGAGAGTGGTTTATAACAGGTCTATTGTTGCACATTTGTTATCCGTTGACATAGAAGAAGGTCTCTTCGCAACCTAAATCATTAGAAATCATGAGGCAAATAGAAGTATCTTCCATAGGAGATGGCGTAGGAATGTCACAGGTACAGTCACAGTTGGCTGCACTAAGAATTCAATTTTCATAGATAACGACGGAAAAGGAAAAACATGAACATGTTTGGTGTATTACATGTAAGCGAGAAGGCCATCATAAGGAAGAATGTCCAAAATTTGCGCAATATATGGCTACATGAGCACCAAACCCATTAGGAGGAGGAGTAGGATATTATGAAATATGTAAGACATGGGGACATCATTTGATTGCTTGTCCCATACTGCAGAAGTACCAGAGTACACCAAGGAATTTATTCTATAATTTTTGTAAGTTTGTAGGACATGATGAGAAAGACTGTCGTGCATTTGACTTAGTAAGAGAGCGCACTTTAGATGCATACATAATCCAAGAAGAAAATGTCGCAGCGGACAGGGGAGTTCCACAGTACAACATTCCAAGAGGATTTAACAAAGGTGGACAAGGAATATTTGGCAGAGGTCAAGGACATGGAGGATTTTTTCGAGAAGGAAGAGGACTAATCATTTGTTACAATTTCAAACAACCAGAACATCTAGCGAGAGACTACCAAAATCCTTGCATGACGTGCACCTATTGCAAAGCATTAGACCATGTGAAAGAATAATTTCCTCAGCTAATGGTGAAGTGGTAGGAAAGAGGGGATCTGAATCGGAACCAGAACCTTTAGATGATAGTAGTTGAGGAACGTGATGATCAACCCAGAGTAGTAGTTGTTACATGCGGTGAAACGAGAACTAGAACATATGTGACATAGAAAGGAAACAAATATGAGCAATGGATAAGAAAGTAGATGATCCCATGCCAGTATTTAATCCACAGAAAGAGAAGGAGATATACTAGTAAGTCAAGAAAGAGATACTAGGACCATACTAGATAACATCAACATCAAAAGAGCCACCAGTATATGATATGCCATCAATATATGATCACACCATTCCAGAAAGGCCAGTCGAAAAGGTAAACAATTTGAAAGATTTTCTAAAAATTTGTTTAGATTTGATGAAGGATGAAGGATCGTTGAATGCACTGTGTGGGATGATCGATTAATACACTCAATAAAGAGAAGTAACTACAATACAAAGAGAAATGAATCAAGTATTTCACAAGAAGAGGACAAACAAAGAATTTAGATTGAATGCGCAGGTAGGAGAATATGACATGGAGAATGCCATCTTGGACTTAGGATCGGATGTAAATTTTCTTCCAAGACAGATGTGGGAGATGATGGGGAAACCAAAGCTAGTTTGGTCAACTGTTCAACTGATCGAGGTGGATATTGGTGGCCACCCACCTATTCCAAATGGCCCCTCGTGTCTGTTTTTTGTTCAACACGTTCTTTTGTACTATTTTTTAATTGTGGGTTCTACACTTTTGGAGTTGTCTGAAGCCCCACACATCCTCTAGGTGGATACGCGTGGCCTCTCGCCTAATCCAACTGGATTATTTTGTATGTTTTCATATCAACACATCTTTTTGTACTTCCAGGGCCGTTTTGGGGCCCTAAATGTTGTTTTTTTGGCTCGCCACAGTCAAACTGTAGACAAAGTCAGAGTTTGATGGAGAAATGTCTATTTCTCTGAAAGACCTGTCCAACGGGATATCACGCACCTAAACCATATATCGAATGCAAAAGTTAAGACCCTCGGAAGTTGAGGTACCGAATTACACCAACTTACCGATAGGGCCCACATGACTTTTGGTGTTTCACCTTCTAGGGTTAGGTTTTTGGATGTCCAGGGTTTTGGAATTCATGAGTAATATCAAAAAGGCCTCTGGAGCCTCATTAGAATCCATTCTTCTCAGACAGATGCATGTATAATCCACATCTCTTCTCAGAGATAGCTGCCACCATTCAAGAAAGTGTTTCAGTTATGCAGTTTTACAGTTTCATCCTATTTCATTATTTAATAGAAGATATTGTTCACTAGATATTTGTGTTATTCTTCATATCTCTGTGTTTATCGTATTCAATCTATTAATCAGTTGGTTCCACTCCTAAATCTGGATCAGTGGTATCAGAGCGGTCTGCTCTTCATTTATTTTTCTTCGTGCATGTCCCCGACAAGATCTGGGTACAATAAGTTGGGACTCGAACCAATCGATCCATTACAAGATCGGTCGTGCCGAGCCCGACAACAACCCATGGGGGACGAAAAGAAAGATGATGGAGCATTATTGCGATGGAAGACCTTATAGATTCTGATGCAATAGAAGACATACTATCACAGTTATTGATATTAGGGGAAGACCTATTTGTTTCAGGGTTCCATCAACAAGTATAGAAGGCACGAGAAAAGGCATGGCATGAAAGACACATCAAGTAGAGGAAATTCCATACATGATATCTAGTACTTCTCTATGACATTAAGTTCTTACAACATGATGGTAAGTTTAGGATGCACTGGCTAGGGCCATACATTATTAAATATGCGACAAAAGAAAGTGTTGTTCTACTAGAACAATTGGATGGACAATTTGTGGAAGGACTAGAGAATGGGATTCAACTGAAACTATACAAGGATGGACGTCCTTCCATGCACTATGTGAAATGCACAGGTTAATTTGTATCATAGTGTACTATAAACATAAAAGGAAGAAAAATAAGAAAAATAAAGTAAAACAAGAAAAAACAAGAAAATGGTTAAGGGAAGACGTCGAAAGTTGAGGAGCCCAAGTAGTTAAGACTCATAGGTAAAAATTAAAAGCAGGAAAATTCCATAGATGAGAAAGAAATAAGTAGAAGAGTGCACATATGAAGGAAACAAGTTTGTGTAGAGAGAAGAGATAACGTAGAACACATAAATCACAAAGAGAAAAGAAATTGGGCATGTGACAACTAAGAGAAATTAAGACAATCCCTGACAAGGCGTGCAATAAAGAGCTACCATGACAACGAAGTAGTGGTGCCGCATAAAATTAAATTCATACTAGACAAAAGATCATGACAAGTTGTAGAATCAAATGAAGAAATCGTCGAAGATATGGATTTAATGGAGTATTATGACAGGTAATGAATGCAAATCATTAATGGATTAGACAGAAAGTTTAGGCATGAAAGGAAGTTAAACAATAGCGATGAAGTATAAAAGAAAGAATAAGGTTGATGATGGAGGTTTATTTTCGGTTATAATTCACATAGAGAGAAAAATTTACAGAGCCAAAGATCCAAAATTACAGAGCCGAAGTTTCAGAACCAGTTGGAAGTAGAGAATTGTTGCATATAAATATGGCACCACCTAAGGAAACAACAGCTTCAACGTCAATACCGAAGAAACCACGTGGTCATCCCACAAAACCACCGATAGTAGAAGAGACAGAGGAGGCATCATCCTCGGTATCAATATTCCCCTGGGGATTATATCTCGTCGAGAAAGTAATCAACAAAACATGTCCATTTACAAAAGCAAGAAAAGTATCTTCTCGTGGAGACACCGATTCCAGAAGGTGTGATCATCGAAGGGGATATGTTAGGTTTGATACCCGCATTAAAGTATGCCAGCCATGAAATCACCATTGAGAAGAAGTTTCCAGAGTTAGTACCCAACAAGTTTTTGATAAAGTCCATTAGTTTCGAGACTCATATGATATTCATCGAGCCACAAATGTGGGCTAGGGGGTTGCAGAAAGTAGGTATTCTAAACATGTTCGACATACCCAATTTTGGACGGAGCTAGGAGATCAATACATGTGTAAAAATGCTGCTAAGTTGTGTGCATGGGGGATACATGTGGCTCCACAAGATAGTTTCCATTGATACATATTTATTAGTGCATTACTGGTCTTATGTCGTAGGGGGAGGACCCATCCTTATTGTTTTTTGATAAGAAGAATGACAAAGCACTAGCTAAGATAATGGAGGAAAAAATCCATACATTATGTGTATAGCGCAGTTCAGACGTCGCTAGCATATGCGACCCCATGTTAAGGTTTTCGATGCAAGCCTTATCCTATAAGTTATTGACAAAGTTCAAAAGAGATCAAGTGCCAACAACAGTCATAGCAGAAACATAAAGACGTGTAGAGGGCATCCAAATGAACTGGGAGACATTCTTATTGAACCAAATTTTGATTGACTGCGAGGAAGCGCAGGATAAGGGGACCGAGTTCCATTATGCCTTGTTAGTGATTTTAATAGTGTTATAGTATTGGAGAGAGCCAGATGATAGTGAGTTTTTGAGAGTCACGGAGAAGCCTTGTATAGTCGCATGGTATAAAAACCTATGACATACAACACAAAAGGTGCGTCAGATGGGCAATAATGTCGCATTTTATATTTACAAGGAAACTATCAGGGACAACATCGAGAGGAAACTACACATACCACCACAGGTTATTAAGGCATATAAGGCAGTGACATGCTTTAAGGCAAGGCGTCACCACATGTATCTACAAGTAAAGAAGGACCTAGATCAAAAATGGCTTCCAACAAAATATAGATTGACCGAAGAAGAGATGGGCCATATTGTGGTCGATTGGGAAGATGAGTGGAAGATTCCACCAACAGAGATAGAGCCATCGGAGAAGTAAAACTTGGAAGTACACGAGATCGATGAGGATGAACAAGAAAGAGATGAACATGAAAACGTAAATGGTACTCGAGAAACAATAGAAGATGAAAGAACCAAAAATAGGGAGACTCAGACAAAAACGACCAAAGCATAAATCTGTTAAGGACGTGGCTATCTAGGCGTTGATAGAGGAATATTTTGAGAATACATGCGATCAAATGAAAGAATTCATTGACGATGCATTTAAGCACACAACACAACAACAAGAAGAGATTAACATACACATGCAAGAGAAGATGGATGAATTGTGTCAACTACTAGAATAAAAAAACATCACGTCATGGTGATAGACATAGGAGGAACCAATAAAAGGCACCACCAAGGCTATGGAGGTAGGGCCAACAATCTCCCATTCCTTAGCAGTCACAAGAGAACAAAGATTGATTAAGCTAATGACAAGGGCAGTCTAGTTTCCAATGATAGAGATGCAAGAACAAGCCAGAGAACTAGGTCACATTGACTTAGTGCTATCACAACTACCAATAAAAGTATTGTAAGAATTACATATGATAAAAACATAAGATTTGAATGTGTGTGCATAGAATACCTCCAACGAGTTGGTGAAGGTTACAACAAAAAATGTCACATTGGAGATGGAGTTTAGCAAAGTAAAGCAAGAAAGGGATGAGGCTGCACAAAAAGTAGAAAAGATGCAGCATGAACTTGAGAAGGTATACCAAGAAATATCAGAGGTCCAAGGAGGCCCCTATCAAGGAACAAGTCACTAAGATAAGTGAATCCATACAAGGATTCCGCGCAAGAATAGTAGACCTAGAAGCGCACGTGACACCAAGCATACCACCTGAAGAAAGGGAGAAACGAGAGAAGAAAACAAAAATATCGGTGGAGAACATCAAGACTTTAGAAGTAGAATGCACTGAACTTTATACATACACCATGGGGGTCTAGACACAACTGAGTGAAGACAGGGTGCAACAAGAGATAAGTCAGAAGATCCAGACTACACAAGAGAGGGAGCATAAATTCAAAGCGACGATGGGCACCTTACTGCTAGCAGAGGTGGTAGCAACAATGAATGAGAACAAAAATTTGTATTCATAAATGAATCAAATCAAGATGGAGCAACAGGATATTGTTACAAGATGAAGCATACAAAGTAACAATAGCCTTAGCAACAACTCAAGGGATAATAAAACAGGCAGTGGATGAAAGTGCTGAGAAGTTGCAGACTAGGATCACTGTCAAAACAATTGATCAAATTTTGCAGAAGGAAATCGAGCTCAAGGAGAAGGCCAAGGCAATGAAGGATAAGTTCGAAGCATTCATGGCGCATTGGAAGAAGGCCTGAGTGGCTAGAGATGAGCCACAGGTGAGTGTTGGGGCCCTATTGGATAGGCATTTTGGATAAGTTTTGGGATCTACGCCATAATAAGTCAAATAAAATAAGGAAGTTAGAAGATGGACCAGAGTGCATGATGAGAACTGGAATTTAAGGAGTCAAAGCACATGACGGAGCAATGCACAAAAGGTGGAAATCAGTTATAGACCGTTGGTTTTTTGGGACATTTTGTCCACTTTGTAACAAGCGTAGCCCTATTTTTGATGTATAAATATGTAAAGGGTTTTTGGGACATTTTTTCCACTTTGTAATGGGCTTAGCCCTATATTTGATGTATAAATATGTAAAGGGTTTTTGGGTAGAGGGGTTTCAAATTTTGGAGATATGAGAAGTTGTTAGTGCTTTTGGGTAAATTTGAGTTGAGCATTAGAAGAAGCTTTGAGGTATGACTGAGAAGTGAGGATCGCACTACAAAAAAATGGATAGAAAGATTTGGGTAATGTTACTATTGCATATTTTGTAGCGTAGTGGACAACTGTAATAGGATTATCAATGAATAATAGAAGAAGTCAGTCGTTGTGGACGTAGCCCAAGTTGGGTGAACCATGCTAAACTTGTGTGTCGTGATGTGTTGTATTTGCATATTATGATGTTTACTTAAGTATATTTGCATATACTTAAGTCTATTGGATGCGTTATTCACATATGTTGTTATAATGCCACACAATGAATTAACTGGTAAATGAATGAATACAAAGTAAAGGATTGTCACACATAGGGTATGTCTCATAAAAAGTAATTGTTAAGTAATGGAAACTGTGCACATGAGTAAAAGGTTAGTAAATATATGTTGAATGCCTCGCTTCCCCCTCATCACTATAGAACCTTGGTTCCTGCAGCCCCTCTAGATGCCTTGGGTGAGACTTCACTTGATTGCATGTGATGTCGAAAGGGATGGTGTCCGAAGGCTTTGTTGGTATTTTTATTATTAACCCCAGGTCTACCCACTTCATGCCAACATTGGTCCTTTGGATATCCACTCTCCACACTCAGTAACCCAAACCCAGGCTCTACTCCTATAGTAGTTCCAATCCACTAGCTCTCTCTTCCCCACAACCTGCAAAACCCAAGAAATGTACCCCCTTAACTGCTCACAGTGCCTCAGGATGTATCATTCATTTATCAATGATTCCAGTGCACTCGATTGGCCATGAATGTCTCAGCTAGGGACTTCAATAAATATCACCTATTTTAGGAATGATCATAGTAGCCTACACAAGGCTCTTGAGCTATTTCCTCAACAACATGTAAAAATTGTCTCCCTTCTCCATATGAGTTTCCTTCTTTTCCCTTGCTTGCTTGATTCTCACTCTTCCCAAATATGATTTTACTTTATCCCATTCTCTCCAATATCTATGGGATGTGACCACTCACACTCACCCTCTTACATGAGTTTAATGATTGGCCTTGGGACACTCAACAAAAAAATAAAAGGATTACACAATGATAATAATTTAGGAATGTGGGTTGGATTAATACCCATGAATAAGTCCCCCTTGGACCCCTCTCTCTTGTGGAATCATAGCCCCCCATCATTTTCATCCCTTTCGTATTTAATCCAATGATTGCTACTTTTTATTAATTAATTCAATGCTCATAATATACAATTTAGCCCCTGACCATATTAATCAATATTAGCTCTTTGCCCCAATCATATTGGCTCACCAACCTAATTCACATGTATACAATTACATTGCAATTTATGGGGAATAAAATGGGGGATGTTACATGATAAAAATGTATGCAACTTGTAAAAATAAGAGTGAATGAGTTAGTGAGTGTGTGAGTATTGAAAAAATACACAAATAGATATAGTGGTTACAAATATGTGTTTTCTCCTTGAAGATCATAAATTGAAATTAAATATTTAGCAAACAATATTCATAGGTTCGATTTGGTGTCTCCCTCACCTTAAAGTGTGTGTGTGTGGAAAATGTTTACATCTATTATATTCTTAGTTGCATGCTTACATACCCAAGGAGTCAATTCATACCAATTAAAATAATTTTTTCACCTAAGCTATTTATGCCATTATAGAAAAGGTCATTTTAATTGTGCACATTCAATGGCAGATATATTTTTGTACATCATTGTCAAGGATAAAGGGAGTTGGTTGATGTTTGTTGGTATGTAATTCATTTTTCATTTGGGCCTAGCTCGAGTGGTTATGCGATGGAGTGTTATCCTCCCCACCCATGTTCTATATGAAATCCATTTATAATCACATTCAAACTATATGAAACATAAAGTTGAATATTGTATGATTATAAGTACATTATGAATACTCAACCAATGTGAGTTTTAAAATCCATTTATAATCGCATTCAAACTATATGAAACATAAAGTTGAATATTCCATAATTGTAAGTACATTATGAATACTCAACCAATGTGTGTTATACAACTGTAATAAATCAAATGCATAACATACAATTAAGAAACAAAACAAATGAACACAACACATATTTGTAGTGGAAACCCTTAACACAAACAACCACTATCAAATATTTTATATTCTCTTTTGTTTCGTTACAAAAGGCTTATGGTGCTCTTTTTTCTTTAAAACTATAGTCTTGTGATCAAGTGAAGTGCTCAATTGAATATTAGGGTTTTCCTCCCTTTTTATAGGCCTTTTGTTCAAACATGAGTTGTTGTTCCAATCTCAACATTAGATTAGATATAAGTAGTTTATATCTTAGATATGCAACTTAAGTTTTATGCTCATCTAAAATCAATATTTCAACACCCCATATTAATGTTAAATGGGGTTTAATAGCACCTAACCATGGGTCACCTTCTAAAACCATGAAAGTGGTAGTGTTATAATCCTATAAGAGTAAATATGTCACATGGTGATCATATTTCAATAACAAGGAAGTATTTGCACAACCCAATTGTCATATCTCATCACTATAAGAGTGGGAGTGCCAAGAAAATAATCAATGGCTAATCGTCATCACCATGAAGGTGCACTAATGGTGGGGCAATTCCTAAAATACAACAATGAAGTGTCTTTTTTGTTCCCTATTTTATGCAAGTTGGAAAATGCTCTAGTGTCTTTTAATTGCATCCATTCTTGCATCATTTTTTTATCCTTTTTTTTCATATTGCATTTCATTGCATCCTATTTGCATCTCGTTAGTGTCCATTTTTGTTCCTTGAAGCATTTTTTTTTTTTTTGTATTTTTCATCGACACAAAATCTAATTTTTGTTGTTTTTACATGTACAACCATCTGTGTCCACTTTTATGTCGCATTATATCATTTTGTGAGTCTCATTTGAATCGATGATGTGTCTAAGTTGCATCATATTTTGTTTTTTTTGCATCGAACTTGCATATGTTTTAGAAATAACTTGGCGTCTATTTTATACCCAACTTGCATATGTCTTAGAAATAATTTGGAGTCCATTTTACATCCAGCTTGCATCCTTTTAGCTTCTTGTTAGTGCAATCTATTCACCTTTTTGAGACTTGCTTTCCTTTTTTGTGTCTTTTTGGCATCAACTTGGAAACTATTTTGTATCATGTTAGTATCTAGTTGGCACCCTTTTGAGTCCCATTTGCATTAAATTTAGGGGTTAAGTTTAGGGTTTAGTATTTAGAGTTTAAAGGTCAAGGTTCAAGGGTTAGGGCGTTTGACTTATAAAAATCATTTTAAGGATAGGTTCACGGGTTTGTTGTGTGGGTGCATTTCTCATGTTAGGTTAAGTGTGTGGGTGTATGGGAAAATCATTGAGGCCTCTAGGTTAGATCTTACAAAGTATGGTAAAAAAAAGAACCATCCTTGCATAAGAACTTCGAGAAGTATTCCCATATATGTTTTGGAAATTGTAGTCATTCAAGAATTCATGGTGATGATGGTACCAAGTTCAATGTCCTATCCAACATTATTGGGATAAAATTCGTTAGATCAAACCTATAGTAATTAAGATTTGGACAAATAAGCATTTACCCTCCAAAAATATAAAATGGATCTCACATTACACATATTGTGTGCATACTCCCAAAATTAAACACCATTGTAATAACAAAATCAACTTCCTATTCATACACTAAATAAGCATATTATTGATGAATGACCCTGATATAGTCATGTTAGAAATAATCCTAAGTCCTAACTAGACCTTAACAAACGGTTAGTTATGATACAGTTGTGGGGTCATTATATTGAGTTGTATTATTAATGTACTATTGATGTACATATTATTTGACTTGTCTTGGTTCCTTTTCCACCCGTCTTTTTTGTCTTCTCAATTTTGTTAGCTATTTATGTATTATTTATGTACATCAATAGTACATTAATAATAAAACTCATTGTAAGGACCCCACAACCGTATCATAACTAACCATTTGTTAAGGTCTAGTTAGGACTTAGGATTATTTCTATAAAAAAAAACCTTTAATCTTAAGTACAAATGTATCAGCTCAACAAAAAATACTAGTGAAAATACTTATAACATATCCAATTCTTCAATCTGTAACTCATAGTTTGAAATCTCATGAGTGTCCATGAAGATATACCTGAAAAACCCGCCAAATGTGGATGCTGAAAAAATAAATCTGGAAAACTCATTTTGCATCAAATGAGCTAGATATCATCCAAGTTGTCACTGAAGTGAACCCAAACCAACGAGAGAAAATCCCGATGAGAATAGAATTAACTGCAAGTCTAACACATCCCATATCCTGAAAAATCCTAGCAATCCAATGTGCCAAGAGAAACGAGCAAAATAATCGAATTCCCTCTGCAAGGTCAAAAGACCATCCCTGAGAAGTATGAAGACTATGAATCTCTCACATATCGACACATAAAAAAACTGTCAAAAAACCTACTGATAGAAAAAAAGTGTCGAACAACATCTAAAACTTGTATATGAAAATCATGTAGCCAAAAAACCTCTAAGTAGTAAACCAGGTAAACTCCTGGTACTGCTCCAAATCCTGAACCCAAATTCCTATCAAACAAGTCGGTCAATTCATCAAATGAAATCCATAAAATGCCAAAAATTGGAAAGTCATCCATCTATCCAATATCCATCAAAATCCAAAATGCCAAGTGTTGAACTGTCTCAGTGAAAAAAAATTCTGAAGGTCAAACTGACCAATCCAAATCCAAGTCATCAAATCCATCATCCAATCAGGAAACAAACATCATGTCCAATCCTCGATCATCCATCATCACAAAATCATAAATTCATCTGCAATCCTAAATCCATAATCAATCATCATAAACTTCAATCCTATAAGTTAGACTTCAAAAATTGAATTCTGACATATCAATATTTACCCCTTGTCGATTGAAAAAGTGAGAAATATAGATAATGAAATATACCCCCCTTGAAAGTGGAAAAGGATAATCAAACCATCTTTAAGCGGAGTCTAGAGACTCGATCTTCAACTCAGAAGATTACATCAAGTGGGCCCTGATCATGCCCTACATCATCCAATCCTGAAAACCATTCATGTATGTCAATTGTAGAAATGTTTCCAATCAAGTATGGTTGTACCTATGTATAAACCCGTCGATAATATTTTTCCAATAAATTACCTTCTAAAATCCAATGACAAGTCCCTAACCATTCAAAATTTATTTGTTTCCACTGAATTTTCTTGTTCTCTTGACACCTCACTGAGAGGTGATTGGTCTTCCCAGAAAAAAATGCATGGGTGAAGATCAAAACACTTTGACTCATCATGGCTAAACTGATGACAATGTTTGCACTGTATGGGTTCATTATCCAACTGATCATCATGACCATACAAATCTGCAATACTTGTAGCAACATCATCATCCTAAACAATACCCTGTACCTGTTCCCTACCAATATCCTCAAGCTCTATCTTTCGATTATCATTAAAAAAAACTCCACTTACAAAGAAAACATGTTTGCAATAATTAGCAATAAAAATGTTATCATGAACCTTGTTGTATCCTAATCCATATAGTTTATGTTTAAATTGTAATTCTCCTCACAACCGAATAATTCTAATTACTTCCTCACATTTATCCACAAATTTTCTATCATAGGGACTTCCAACTCATCTTCATCTTTATAAGTGTCATCATCGGTCAACTGAGTGTCTTCATTGAAGTAATTTTCATCCTTAATGTTCTGTTGTTCGTCAACATGTAATCCAAACAATGGATTATCCTGACGTAGTATGAAATCACATTGTCGGTGTTGAAAGTGAACTAATTCATTAGATAACAATTTGTTTTGAAGTTTGAATATATGAATCTTCTTGTGCATTAATTTTAAGCAGGAAAACCTTGTAGTAAGAGTACACTTGTTTATTGCAATTTAAGATTTTAGAGTTGATTTGAGTAATGTGTGCAATATTGTAAATATTTCTTCAATCCTCGCCATCATGAAGTGCACACAATATGCAAGAGTTGGAAGACTTAAAAACTATGAAGACCTCTTTATAGAACACCTTAAAAACTATGAAGGTGGATTCTTTGAGAACCCTCTTATTCCATTTCAGGTGGGTTATACAAAAACATGAGTCGAAAAATCTTGCTTACAACTTTTAAAAAATTACTTCAACAAAGAAGTCAATAGACTTATTACAAATGCAAGAGAATTGTTGTATGCAGATACCAAAAATTATCTTTGTTATGCATGCCAATTGGAATTGTCCTTCAATGATTAGAGTGCTTTGTATATTTTGTTTTTGTAGTCTGCTTTGCATGACCGAATCCATTTTATTGTCGTCATTGCATGAGTGACAAAAAATGAAATAAAATCTCCAAGACGAAAAAACACCAATAATGACTAAGGCACACACATAAATATCCTAAAACCCCCTTATTCCATTTAGCTCAAAAACTTAGACAAAAAAAATTCAATTTATTAAATATATACCCCTTATAAATTTAAAAAAACTCCTTATAACCCCTCACTTATAACTAACCCCTCACTTATAACAACTAGTGAAAATAATAAAATCCTTATAACGCCTTTACTTTACAATTACAAGATAATACCCTTATAAAAAATGAGATCTATGACCATATCCCTTATAACTCCTTTACCAAAAAAACCCTTATAAAATATTTGATAACCTCTTTTATCTCAATTACATATATTCTTGGATCACACTTTATTTAAAAGCTTCTTTTTCCAAATATTAAATTCCAAGCAATTAAAAATGAAATTTTATTTTTGCATCAAAAGACTATAATGAATTGATAATCAAACTTGGGTTCTAATATATTCATTCATTGCCTTTATGGCATCTGCAGACTACCAATTCTTCACTTGCCTGAACCCAAAAACTATTTGTTTCTCATCTTATTATGATTTTCTGGATAACTGGGGTACCAAGTCGCTTCTTTCAAAAGGCAGTCGATATTCATAGATTTTTCTTTTAAAGATTTCTTACTCACAGCATTGAGAATATCCGAGAATGAATCGATTCATGATTTAATTAATTATCACCAGCTTGCACATCGAGGTCGATTATCCTTTTCTCCACTTTATTGTTTTCTCTCCACTCTGGTTTCATCCACTTCAAAATTGATAGCAATGTCCCATGTCTTCCACCGTCTTACACACACAGTCATGAGAAAATAATAATGTCTGGAAATCCTCACTCCAGAGGTCGCCTTCTTTCATTTGCATAAGGGTTTCATTTGTTTGCTGGACTACAAAACGAATCCAAATGCATCCTTCTTTCAAAGAGTAAATATCAGATTTAATATTGGTTAACTTGTCAGGTCGAGATTTTGAAATCAAACAATATTAAACTTCTATCAAACAACAATTACCAGGTCACCCTTCGAGGATTGAGGGCAGGTCAACTTCTTTTCACGTCGAATTGCTGCGAGCAATAATTTGGATTGGAAATAGTCAAGCAATAACCCGTCTGCGAGAACAACAAATACATAATGAACAAATAAAATCGAGGGTATGAAATTTCCACAGGTCGAGGATTTATGGTTCACGTACAGATCGAATTAATGGAGGCCATAACTGTTAACGCTCAGATCTTAGAGTGTCTGCCAACGATTTTTACCGCCCATCCTATAGTTCAGTTGTTGTCACACAGATTAAACTTTTTTTTTTTTCTCGTCAACATCAAATTCACGAACACACTGCCTTCTGAGTAGCGCAGTCGACTGACACAAAAAAAAAAACATGCTCACCTATTCTGCTCGTTGCTAAAGAAAAGAGAATATTACAAGGTACCATCCAGTCAGAGGACATAAAACCCTGAACAATATCCACACCATCATTATAATCCCTCAGCGTAAGTACATCTATTAATATATTCACCATGATTTTGTGCAGATCGCGAGGGTTTCACTTCTCTTTACTACTTCGGATTTGAGGCTGCGGTCAAGAAATCGATAGTGCCGGATTCTTGCACATAAAAAATCAGAACCAAGGCCGAGAGATTTCATTAAAAGTACCAAGTCGATAATGGTGGTCGCAAGGGTTTAATACCACAACGATTCCGCCTCTAGAAAATTGTCGCCGTGTATGGATCGTACACCGACTTCCATTATGCAGGCGTTCTCATAAATCTTAAAAACCTCAAGAACAACAATTTGATTTGTTTTCTTGGATGGGCTAGTGTCAATATCTCAATGGCACTTACTAGAGTAAGAAATCAATATGGAAAAGCACCTCCCAATGGCACTTACTATATGGATTTTTAATTCCATTGTTCAATTACCTACACAACCCTTTATATTCAACATTTAAAACAAAACTCGAGTATTGTTTTTAGGACATCAATTAATTATTACATTCCGACCATATTTCATTTAGGGTTACATACCCTTTATGTTAAAGCGTGGCTTTTTGTACCTATTCCTTAAGATCTCATCTAATCAACGCTCTATGCTCGTGAGATTAATGCTTATCAAAACTCTTCTCCACTTTCCAAAATATGATTATTCTCAAGCGCTATTCTTTCACTGCTTCGGTGCACACTCTCACTACACTTCACCTCCATTGAAAAGCTCCCATGGATCTCAAGATTATCAGCGCTTAAGACAAAAAAATTATCTAAACTAGAAGGAAACGAGCAGGCGTGTAAGGTCATATACACACTCAAATACCACATTATAGAAATTAGGGTAAGAAAATAGCCAGGAAAATAAAATAACTAACAAAATTGAGAAGACAAAAAAGACAGGTGAAAATTGTAACGTACGGCCACTCCACACAAAACTCTCTCATTATCATCCGTGATACCATTTTTGTAAAGTACCTAGCCTTCAGCTAAGCAACATTAGGTGCGGAATACACATAAAAATGAAACTTCTGCTAACTAAAGTAGTTCCTTTACTGTTAGCCGATTTCATGTAGCTTACATCTACAAACGAACATATTTAGCTACACTCTATAACCATAAAACATATGCATCTAAAGAATGTTAATAATCAACATGAAATACAACTAAATCTTTCATTACAACAACATATAAGTCATTCTCATTCACTGAGAGTTCATGCACAACAATAACACATGTAAATAACTCAGTACAAGTTAAAACACTTATCTTTAAACAAGAATTGTGCAACCAGCTCTTTGGGATGGACGTTCTACCCAACCATTGACCGACTATTCCAAATATCAATATCCAGTCACCCCCGAGATGACACTATTAATCCACAAAAGAGGGTGGTCTCTCATAGTCCACTCGTAGCTCATAAAGCTCATAATCCAACTGATATTCTCCTACAACTATCACAATTTTTCCACCATCTTTGTTCGTCCTGACCTTCCCAACCCAAGGAATGCACCATTCGTTTACCAGGATCACCTAAGGGATGTACCATCCATTTATAAACGATAAGCTAAGGGTTGTACCATCCGTTTATCAGGGTTAACCCAATGGATGTACCATCTGTTTATCAGGTATAACCCAAGGAATGTGCCATTAATTTATCAGGGAGGGTCTCTCTGACACATGTAGCTAGGAATATCTCCGCTAAGAACTCAAGGGAACTTGCTGCTAGGAAAACTATCAACAAACCAACAAAAACACTTGTTGTTTTAGTGCAACTCACATAGGAGTTCACTTTTTAGGCCGGACAACCTGGCTCTTCAGTTTTTCAGCTCCAATTTACTCCAATTACGCTCCAGAATTCTCCCTCCACGGTTGCACCGGCTCCAATCTCTCTTTCTTTCTCTCTTCCTTTCTTCCCATGCACAAAATTCATTGACCAAAACTTGTTGTCCCAACCCATACACATTTCCTTTCTTGTGGCTTTCCTTTCTTGACTCACACTCTTCCCCAAGCTAGTTGTACTCAACCCCCATGTGCCCAATAACTTCGGGATGTGACCACTCACACTCACCCTCTTACATGCATTCAATGATTGGCTTTGGGAACATACGATCAGAAGGATGCTACTACTCACACCCACACACTTACATGTATTCAATGATTGGACTTGGGAACAATCAATCATAAATCAAAAGGTTCATATACAATTAGTAAGTTCAGGAAAATGGGTTGAATTGATATACAGGAGTAATTTTCCCTTTGACCCCTCTTGGCCATTATCCTAGACACTTCTTTCTTTTGTGGATTAGTTCATCCCCCATCTCTTGTCCACGTCCCCTTAGTAGATGGCATCACATTTTTATTATTAAAACATTGAAATACAATTCACATATTACATTGTTTGGCCGTAGACACATTAAATCAATACATGATCTTTTCCCAAACACATCGACTCACTAGCCTAATTCACATTTATACAATTATATTATCATTCGGGGATTAGAACTGGGGACGTTACAAGAACTAGGGACGTTCTTTTACTGTCCTCATTGCACAACACTCTACAAGTGTAATTTCATTTTACAATCCTGGATCCCTAGCCAATAATCAACATATAGGCTCTCTGGCCCAAAATCACACAAGAATTCCAGCCTAAAAAAATTACATAGGCACTCTGACCCCAAAACATATACATAAGACACTGGCATTCTCCTACAACTATCCCAATTTTTATACCAAATCTCTTCCTCCTGACCTTCCCAACCCAAGGAATGCACCATTCGTTTATTAGGGATCACCCAAGGGATGTACCATCCTTTTATCAGGGATAAACCAAGGAATGTGCCATTTGTTTAGTAGGGTCTCTTTGGCACATGTAGCTAGGAATCTCTCCGCTGGGAACTCAAGGGACTCACTATTAGAAAAATATTAGTAAAATAACCAACAACACCCTTTCTGTTGCAGTGCAACTCACACAAGAGTGCAATCTTCAGGTCTGACAACCTGGTTCTTCATGTTGTACATACCCTCTACGATCAGACATCCCTTTCACTGATATACAGTTCTTGAGGTGATCCATCATTTGCCAATGTATTATCTTGTACAAAAATATCAACTTGCTACTAGATTTCCACTAGAAATCCACAACCTATGGAAATCATCCTATTTGCATCATATGCATACAGTTAATATGAGACATCATCATACAACTTTTAATTATAAAATTTCCAATCTATATTACCCAGGAAAACAAAATTCTCAAACATGAGTTTTCTGTTCATAATTGTTTGGCTCTTGTAGCAGTAGATATCAGTCTTCCTTATGACTTACACGACTTCTATATCCAATACCATTCTTCCTGCAATTTTCTCAATTTTCTTGCAACCAAATAAATGTTGGACAACTGAGGGGGGGGGGGTGAATCAGTTGTTACTGTGCTTAAACAATTATAAACATTTTAAACTCATTACAGAACACTCCATGATGATCACAATAATGCAGGGAATTAAGAAATAGAGTATTCAACATCAATCACACACATGAAGCACACACATTTTGATATTTCTAAGGAAACTCATAAAGGGAGAAAACCTCTTCTTCTTGATATGATAAGTAACTTTATTTTTTGTACATTATCATTCTTATGAGCACCAACTCATTGTGAGGCTACCACCTCTGTTTTGCAAGCTGCAACTTGTTGAGAGCACCAAATCTCTAGTTTCTCTAGCACCCACTAGAAGGAAGCATCAACTCCCTGAGTGTTCCAGTACCAACTGGATGGAAGCACCAAATTCCAATCACACAGGCACCAACCTATATCACAGAGAACAATGGTTGTCCCTTGCACCACCCTGCCACCCTAGTTTTTCTGGATGCAACCGGATGGAAGCTACAAATCCCTATGTTCAAGCACCCACTTGAAACTCTGAGGACAACAGTCCTCCCTAGCACCACTCTATCACCCTAAAATATAAATGTTTTCTTGTTGGAATCTATTACAGTGATACAATATTAATCAATAGCTTACCAGTCTCATCATTGTTCTGCTACACTGCTCTGCCCTGCCTCCATCAATGTCCTCCTCCACGCATCTTCTTGCGCTTTCTGTTCTTCTGCTCTGTCTCTGCATGCACACCTCGACTTTTTCTTCCTCTCTCAGATATGCATTTCTTCAGCTATCACATACAGTTCAACTTATTTTTACAGAGAAACAACAACCTCTCTCTATCACGACATTCGCCTTTTATTCATGCTCTCATCCACCGTTACACTCCCATCTCCAACACTCAAGTCGGCCATCTCAAAACACTCATTTCAGTAATCTCAGAACACTCATTTTGGGAAACTCAGAATGCTCAAGAGCCATGATTCCAATACTTAGGAACAAATGATTCAGTTAGTGTAACTGAATCCTAACTGATCAAGAAATCACAAGATGAAACATTAACCCTTCGATCAGATTCGGTTTGATCAGCGTCATCGGATTTAAATATCTTATCTCACATGACCAATAGTGGTGAACAAACGCTAGGCTTAACAAGAACTTGAGTGCTTATAAATTCAATGATCACGATTCAATCTCCTGAAATGGGCGACTATCGAGACTTCGACATTTCTCCCTTAAAAACTTTTGGGTTTGAAACCTTTCAAAACTTCTAAACAGATTGGACGGTTTACGTTTATTTCGCAGAAATAGATCAATCCTCATATTTGTTTCTTACAAGGCTTAATCTGATGGCCAGGACTTAATCAACCGTTGACATGGATGGCCACCTTTTACTATGGGTCTTCGGCTATTATACTTACACTATCCTTACACTGTATCTTGATCAATGGTTGAGAGTGCACCCGACATCATATCGACGGTCGATATCTCCTTTGGGTCTCTAGACTTCGGATATTTCAACTTACGCTATCCTTCCACTGGAGTAGATCGACGAATGAGAATACTCCCGAGGTGATCTTTCAGATTGGATGTCTCATGTCCACTTCGGGACTTCGACATTCAGGACTTTGGAGCTTTTGTCATTTGCTAGTGGTGAAACTCCCGAAGTAATTCTCCCGAGGTGACATAACTTATTGACCTCACGTGTTGACATGGCACGAGCTAGTTTCCTCTTGACACATGTCATCATCTGATTATGCCATGTGTACTTGCTGACATGGTCTTCTGACGTGATCTTCCATATGTCTTTGCTGACGTGGTCTGCCACGTGTCCTTGCTGATGTGGTTTGCTAATGTGGTCTGCCACATGTCCATGCTGACGTGGTCTGCTGACGTAGATCTCCCTAATCTAACGGTCATTGTATGTTCAATAGATCCGATGTTCCTTATTCATTTCGTATTTTCAGGCTTCGGGTTTTTCAAATCTCAAACTTTCTGGAGTGTAACCTCCTCACATCTTTATATCCGAAGTGAATGTTGTTCATTGATCATGATCCTAGATTGATGGCTCAATCTGTCTGCGATGCAGCTCTTCTAGATTATCTTGTCCTTCCACTTAGAATGATCCAATGACTGACAAAAATTTGCATTTCGGGAATTTCAAATGTCAAGATTTCCAGAGCGTAACCTCCTCACATATTTAGATCCGAAGTGAATCATGTTCGTTGATCAAGATCTTAGATTGACGGCTCAATATTTCTGCGATGCAGATCTTCTGGCTTATCCTATCCTTCCACTTAGAATGATCTGATGGCTGACGAGAATTCGGATAATCAAATTCTCAACCATTTTAGCTTATCCTGTCCTTCCACTAAAATGTGATCCAACGGTCATGAAGACATTCGAAGCATATCAACAGTCGATGATGATTGTGGAACCACAACTTGTGAGTGATTTAACTCGACACCCAAAATTCACAATTTGAAGTTGTGCGTTGTTGGTGAGTCAACCACAATCATCGATCTTTGAAGCTATAATATCGGACAGTCCTGACTCATTGTGGGATTGGAACTAGCACAATATTTAATTCTCCTTTCAATCTCCACATTCTATCCCTACCATTGATCTAGCGATTTCACATCCGCGGTCACAACTCAATCCTATTTAAACTGATCGCTTGTTGGATCAACCACAGTCATAGATCTCTGAGTCTATGAGATTTGACGATCTATACCAATTGTGGGATTAGAACTAGCAAGTTATTTAATTCTTCTTGCACTCCCCGTAATTTATCCCTGTTGTTTATCTGGCTTGCAGATTCGACAGTCACGATCCTCCAACGATCCTCAAGCCCACAGTCACTCATATGACTGACATCCATAATATGAGATGATCAACACAATCGATTTCTTGATCGGACGACTGATGAGGCTTCTCACCTTGAGCTTAGATATTCATTCACTAATCCTCCTGAGATTTTATCTTCATTCGCTTATGTACTACACTTTCCTTTCTGAGCTGTGATCTCTACATACTGTTTGCTCCTCCTTCTGAGCTTACGCTTCTTTTCAATCTTTTATCTCTGCATATCGTTCGCTCCTCCTTCTGAACTTACGCTTCTTTCCGATCTTTGATCTTTGCATATCGATGCTGTTGTTCTTGCCATCAATGGCAAGCACACTCTTCCTGTAGAATATTCCAACAATCTCCCCCTTTGGCATTGATGGCAACCCTAAAAGGCTGCACTATTCTGCTTATACCTCCAACTGTATCATCCAGATGAGACCTTTTCTCCCGCTTTGACATTAATGTCAAAGAAAACATGCTCCCATGCTCCCCCTGAGCTATTGTAGTACTTTTCGGAGGTATCAAATATTCAACCAATACATACTCCCCCTGACAGGATGGACTCTCTTAGGTGAGAGAAGGGATGACACCTAGCTTCTGACGAAGATATTCAAATGGTGTCTTGGCTAGGGGTTTAGTAAATATGTCTACAATTTGTTCTATGGTTGGAATGTAATTAACCTGAACAATCTGACTGGTAACCTACTCTCTCAAAAAATGGTATTTTATGGGGATGTGCTTGGTCTTGGAGTGGAATATAGGATTCTTTGACACTTTAATTGCACTAGTATTATCACAATGAATTGGGATTGGTGCAGTATACTTTACCTCCAAGTCTGCAAGTGTCTGAATCATCCACTGTACTTGGGTACAACAAGTGGCAGCTGCTATGTATTCAGCTTTTGTAGTCGATAAGGAAATGGAACCTTGCTTCTTCCTCAACCTTGCTACAAGAGAATATCCTAAGAAGAATGCACCTCCACTCGTGTTTTTCCTTTCATCCATGCAGTTAGCCCAATCAACATCTGAATAGACTGATAATTGGAAATTCTAATTCCTAGGATACCATAGGCCATAGTTCATTGTTTCTTTCAAATATCTGAATATTCTTTTGACATCTAGCAAATGACTCTGTTTAGGTGCAGACTGAAACCTTCCTACCATTCCAACAACATGCATTATGTTTGGACAAGATGTTGTGATGTACAATAGGATGCCTATCATAGACCTATATGAACTTTGATCAACATTAGGTGAGTCATCATCCTTTCTTAACTTGCATCCAATGACCATAGGTGTGCTCACAGGTTTAGAATCTTCCATTTGAAACCTTTTCAATATTTCTCTTAGATAATTTTCTTGAGAAATAAATATTCCTTCAGAACTATGAGTAATTTGCAGACCAAGAAAGAATGACAGTTCCCCTATCATAGACATTTCAAATTCAGAATGCATGGCAGAAGAAAACCATTCTACCAATGAAGCATTATTACTTCCAAAGATGATGTCATCTACATAGACCAACATAATGAGAAAATCATTACCCTCTGTTTTGATATATAGATTGTTGTCAATTGTTTCTCTCTTGAATCCTTTGTCTTGAAGATACTTATCCAGTCTGTAATACCATGCACGAGGAGCTTGTTTCAACCCATATAAGGCTTTCTTCAGCTTGCAGAAAAAGTCAGGGTTATCTGACAGTTGGAAACCTTCTGGTTGTTCCATATAGACTTCTTCTTTTAAATCTCCATTTAGAAAAGCTGACTTGACATCCATTTGATAGACTTTAAACTTCTTATGACATGCATAGGCAAGAAAAATTATGATGGCTTCTAGTCTTTCCACTGGTGCAAAGGTTTCATCAAAATCTTTTCCTTCAATCTGTGCATAGCCCTAGCCCCTTACAAAGCAATCTTTCTTTGTTCCTGACAACTTGTCCCTGTTCATTCAATTTATTCCTAAAGATCCATTTGGAACCTATGACATTTTTACCTTCAAGTCTAGGAACCATCTCCCAAGTGTTATTTTTCTCAATCTGGTCAAGTTCATCATTCATGGCTTTAACCCAATGGTCATCTTTGTTGGCTGCATTAAAGTCTTTAGGTTCAAGAAAATACAGAAGGGGAATCTGAGATTGTTCTGAGACATCATTCAACTGCTTTCTTGTCCGAACTCCTTGGTTTAGATGACCAACTATTTGATTTTCAAGATGATTCTTCCTAATAACTCTGGAGGGTGTCTTTGTCTTGATCTCTTGGTTTGAGTCCTACTGAGTATTTGTATCTAACTAAGAGTCTTCTCCTTCTGATTCTTGGACATGTTCATCTTTAGCTTCAACTGTGTCCTCTGTAGCAGACTCAATATTGCTCACCTCTCTTACTGGGACTCCTTCATCAACCTTTAAATCAATGCAATCAACTAATTTATGCAATATTTTATTAAAGCATCTATATCCTTTACTATTGTTATCATATCCTAAGAATATGCCTTCATCATCCCTGCCATCATACTTGGCAAGGTTTTCATTACTATTCTTTATGTAGCACTTTCTCCCAAAGACTTTGAAGTGTTTGATTGAAGCATGTCTTCCATTCCACAGTTCATAAGGTGTCTTGTCACTATGTAGTCTAAGGTGGGATTTGTTAAGAAAATGGATTGTTGTGTGTGTTTATTCTACCCAATTGGTTTGACCAATGTTCTTCTTTTCCATCATTGACCTGGGCATTTGCTGAACTATTTTGTTTTGCCTCTCAACTACTCCATTCTGTTGTGGAGTTCCTGGGATTGTGTGTTCTCTCTTGATCCCATGTTTATCACAAAATTCCTTGAAATCACTTGACACAAATTCTCCTCCTCTGTCTGATCTTACTGCCTTTAACCTGTTGCATGTTTAATTCCCAATTAAAGCCTTAAATATTTTAAATTTCTCAAGTGCTTCAGCTTTTTCTTTGAGAAAAGCAACCCAGGTGAGTCTGGAGTAATCATCAATGATCAACATGAAGTAGTTTTCCTTTCCTGTGCCTTCCTGTCTTGATGGTCCACATAAATCCATATGAACTAATTGGAGTGGTTTTTCTGTTGAAGTAGAGCTCTTGGATTTAAACTGTGTCCTGGTTAGCTTTCCTACTTGGCAGGGTTTACACACAGAATCTTGTGGCTTTGATAATCTTGGAATATCTTTTACCGCCTCAAGAGTTTTGAGCTTTATTAAGTGGTCAAAATTTATATGTCCAAGTCTCTTATGTCATAACCAGCTTTCATCATGTTTTCTTAGATGACACTCTTCTCTATCTTCTTTCAACACATATACATTATTATATGTCCTTATGCCTTTAGCCATGACTTCTCCCGAGTTTACAGAATTTATCTTACAACCTTTGGAAGTGAACACCACTTCACATCCTCTGTCACACATTTGACTTACACTGAGAAAATTATGTTTCAGCCCATCTACAAGCAGAACATCCTGGGCTTTTTCGTTACCATTACTCAAACTCACCATCCCTTTACCTTTGATTTTACCTGGTTCATCATTTCCAAAGGTCACATTTCCTATTTTACTTGTACTTATAGACAGAAACTTATCCTTGTCTCTAATCATGTGCTTGGAACATCCACTATCTATATACCAGTGGTATTTTTGTTTTTGAGTTGAAAGTACTCACCCACATTTTTCACTATCTTTCTTTTTCCATGTGCTGACATTTCTAGCTAAGGGTTTTATCCTTGGATCTGCTTTGTAATTCTTCAGATGAAATTTTGCAGATTCGTGGCTAAAGTTATGACAGTTATAGCATTCGAGCTCATTGTTCAATAGGTCAAAGTGATTGGTGCAACTTTGTCTACTCATTGGTTGTTTGGTTCTATGTTGCAAAGATTTTTTATTTCTTGAACTCCTCAATTGCATGCCTCTAAAATTAATTTGACAATTTGCAATCTTATGACCAAAATTAGAGCAGTAAAAACAGTAACCATGGAAGAAATTTTGGTACCTGAAGGATGGCCTTCTTCTTGGCATTTGTTGCTCCATATTTTGATATCTTATTTTTTTATTAGGGATTGTCTTGTCTTTATTAGCTCTTTTTGGAAGAGTACTCACACGGTATGATTGTTTGCTGACTTGGAACTTGATCATCTTCACTGACTCTTTGCTTTCTGGCTGTTTGTTGCTTGAACCACTTACATAGCCTAAACCAGTCTTCAACAAAGGAGATCTATGTTTGCTCAGAATGTCATTTAATTCTGCTAAGGCTTTAATGCTTGGAAGATTTTGGATATACAAGGATTTAAACTTCTCCATCTCTTTTATGTTTTTTACTACCTCTTCTTCCAAGGCTTCACATCTTGCCTTCTTCTCTGATAAATTTTTTTTCAAAATGTCCTCTATTTTATTTGCCTCTTCTAATTCCACTTTTAGCAAGGCAAAGTCTTCATCAGGTTTTTTATTGTCTTTCTTGAACTGTATCAACAATTGTTTTTTCTTTCTCTTCTTAAGTCTGAGTCCGTCAATATTTTCCAAATCACTAATCAACTCTCCTTTCAAGTCAACCACAACTTCTTCATTATTAACATCACTTTCTATGATTTTATTATTATAATCCACATTGGCCATAAGAGTAAAGTCATTAACCTTATCTTCACAAGAAAAATCATTATCCGTGTCTTCTGAAGAGTCATCATTGTTTACACATAAACTTTTCTTTTTACCAAATCTCTTGGATTTGTACTTCTCTTCACCTTCAACATTTTGGTCCTTCTTCTTGTGTGGACACTTAGATGTGAAGTGACCTATATTTCCATAGTTAAAACATTTGAAGGGAAACTTGCCTTGGTACTTGCCTGATCCTTTCTTTAGTTTTCTCACAAATTTTTCTTCAATTTCATCAGGTTCAGAATCTTCATTATCATCTGGTTTAAATGATGCTTCTCTAGAGGCGGGTTTATATTTAACTATACTCATTTCATATGTAGTCAACGTTCTTAGAAGTTGATCAAAAGGAAGATTTTTTAGATCATTAAGTTCTTCTATATCAGAGACCTTTGGGTTGAACCTATCTGGCAGAGATCTCAAAATTTTCTGAACTAAAGAGGCTTCCTCAATTTTTTCACCAAGTCATTTCATTGCATCTACTAGTTCTTCAACTCTCAGAAAGTACTTCCCAATAATTTCATCCTCTTTCATCTTTATTTATTCAAACTATAGTCTGTAGCTTTGAAGCTTGACATCCTTTACCTTCTCATTACCTTCATAACTGCTAATGAGTTTGTCCCACACATCTTTGGTAGATTCTAAGTGCATAACTTTTACAAATTCTTCTTCTACAAGCCCACTCAAAATAGCATTCATAGCCTTAGCATTGAAGCTAAATTCTAGCTTGTCATCCTTAGAAGCTAGCACAACTGGCTTTACATAACCAACCTCTACCACATCCCAGACATCTGCACCTAAATCCATTATGTAAGTTCTCATCCTAACTTTCCAGAAGGCAAAGTTTGTTCCATTGAATAGGGGGGCCTTATTGGTTGAATTTCCTTCATGGCTAGTCATGTTTAAGCTCTAGGATCTACCCTTAGATAAAAGGATCCAGATTTGATACCAATTGTTGGACAACT
>ML780061.1:407763-425190 GCA_009831015.1 Picea engelmannii
CCTAGTCTATAATCATGCCACTAGCATGTTCATGCATGTCTACATGCACAATCACACATCAATATGCACCAAGTATTTGATCTTTCATGCCTATCTTATGGACATGCGTTCTATCTTTATTCTATGCATCATGCACCAATTCTATCATTCACTCCAATGCATATATATTTCAATTTTAATTAAATTATTTGATTGTTATTGTAGATGGTTGTCCCTGTAGAACCTTGCTACCATGTGCACTGCCATTATGCTCAACTCTGCACCACTGGCCCCTATTCTACATATTCTATCCAAACCTTACTTGGCCATTCTACATTTCCAACCACTAGGTCCACTAGTGTTGTCATCGCACAACTTCTTCCTTTATGCAAAGAAATACTATCCCAACATATTTTTGTGATATAATTCTTAATATTCATAGTGTTATAACATGCACTACTCTAGCTGAATATTAACACTATAATATAATTAGCTACTTCCATTTCCTTGACCAAACTGGTCTTGAAACACCATTATCATTGATTGAGATTTCAATATTTCGAAATATTTCTTGTATGTCATCTTTCTAATACTCCTTGTCATCCATGGCTTAGTTCGATTTTAAGTATTGTGAAGCACTACTTGACCACTCAAGAGCACTCAGCTCTGAATGGAGTGCTACACTCCACCATTGCTCCTGTACTTTGCTTTTTTTGCGCACTTTGATAATAGAGGCAAATTTATTTTGTGTGTAATCTTAGACAAGAGTTGCTAGATCATATCTAACAATACCTTCTTTTTTCACTCAGATATGACTCTTCCACTTCACGAGTCACATCTCATCTCATAATGTCATTTTTCCTCCTTTTGTAGAAAGCTTGACCTCTTTCTTATCCGATGGACACTGGGATTAATCTAGAAAAAACCCACACAATGCTCAATGGTGTAATCATATCCTCTTTCTAGAAATCCTTTTTCACATAACACTCTCTGCAGAGTGCTCTTCTCCCTAATGACAATGCTCAATTAGTAAGCTTAACCTTTGTTTATGTGTCAAAAATATTGCACTTCAAATGTGCCTCTAGGCTTATGAATAGGTACTATCCTAAGCATATACAATCTTAATTACACAATAATCACCTTTGGCACTCACCTCTATCATTGGGAAGGTTTCTTCAAACTTTGACACTATTTGGAAAAATCTTCGCATCAAGTAATTACATGGCTCTTGGAATCCAATTCCACTTTTTGTTACTTGTCTTGTAGCTCTTTATTGCCTCAACCAACTTATACAATATCTTTTGTGTTTCCATTAATTTGATATTCAATCCCAGGCTTGAATATACCCGATTATACCTCTAATTTTGTAGCATGTGCAAGTAACCACTTCTATTAGACATATGCATAGTACATAATTTTTATCAATTAATGCTACAGATCATTCTTTATCCCAATTTATGAAGGACACAATGCACCAAATTAAAAATCAGATTCCTTAGATGCATTCATCTTTGCAACACTTTTCTGGTGACTGTACTCATGCCTCAATATGAGTTTTGAGCGAATAGTTACAACAATTACAAGTTGCAATTTCCATTCTTTTGCTACTACAAAATTCACTTTTATCACTTTTGAGGAAAATATAGTGCCCAAATCAAAATTTTGGGTCAACAGATCTCTTATAGTTTTCAATATATTTCCAATGACTATTCATTTTCCCCAATCTAAGCTCCGAGATGAAATTTATGGTGGAAAAACAATGGCAGAATATTTATTGGCATGTGCAACATAGTAGCAATGCTCAACAACCATCCGATCATTTCTTGATTAGATCTCCGCTGTTGATCTGCCTTAATGGATTCATCATGGATCTAAGTCACATCTCTTCTTCATACCTTCCATGAACCCGCTACCAACACTTAACTTATTTTCCCATCGCAGACTCATGGACTCACAGACTCATAATCTTGTAACCTTCCTTTCATAAGTCCATCCGAGAAGTCGCAACACTTAGCCCTTTTTCCATCTATGTGGACTCGAAAAATCATAAACTTGTAACCTTCCTTTTATGAGTCCGTTCGAAAAGTCTCAACACTTAACCATTTTTCCACTTTTACATGGACTCGCGGACTTAACACTTAGACAAATTCCAAGAACTTACCATGCTTTCGTGGGACTGACAACCGAACTGCCACATGGCTCCACTCACCTGCCAACTTTCATCCTATCCAACATGTACCTGCCACTGTGGTAGCACACATATTTCTTCTACCACGTCAGCTGACATGTGGCCTCCACGTCATGGAAACATCATCATATGGAGAAATACCCAAATTTTTTTGATTTTATTATGTTCGAAATTCCCAAAGAGGCTCAATTATTCACATTACCCATAAAATTTCTCTCAATTTTACTACAGTAATTAAAAAAAACAAATTGTAGACATACTCCATAAATTAATTCTCTGTGAGTTTCCGCTTCATTGTTCTGCTAACTCGGCCCATCGAGGCTCAACGTTGAAAACTGGGCTCTCATGCACAACAATAACACATGTAAATAACTCAATACAAGATAAAACACTTATCTTTAAACAAGAATCATGCAACCAACTGCTAGGGATGAACGGTCCACCCAACCATAGATTGATTGTTCCAAATATCAACAACCAATCACCCCCAATCTAAGGCTAGTAATCCAAAAAAGAGGGTGGTCTCTTTTAGTCCACTCACATCTCATAAATCTCATAATCCAACTAATATTCTCCTACAACTATCCCGACTTTTCCACCATCTCTCTTCCTCCTAACCTACCCAACCCAAGGAATGCACCATTCGTTGATCAGGGATCACCCAAGGGATGTACCATCCATTTTTCAGGGATAACCCAAAGGATGTACCATCTATTTATCAAGGATAACCCAAGGAATGTGCCATTCGTTTATCAGAGTCTCTTTGACAAAGGTACCTAGGAATCTCTTAGCTGGGAATTCAAGGGAACTTGCTGCTAGGAAAACTATCAACAAACCAACAACAACACTTTCTTTTTTAGTGCAACTCACACAAGATTTCACTCTTCAAGTCTAACAACCTGGCTCTTCATTTTTCTAACTCCAATTCTCTCCAGTTACGCTCTAGAATTCTCCCTCCACGGCTGCACCAACTCCGAGATCTCTTTCTTTCTCTCTTCCTTTCTTCCCATGCAAAAAATTCACTGACTAAAACTTGTTGTCCCAACCCATACAGATTTTCTCTCTTGTGGATTGCCTTTCTAGTACACAACCACCATGTGCCCAATAACTCTGGGATGCGACCACTCACTACCACCCTCTTACATGCATTCAATGATTGGCTTTGGGAACACTCAATCAAATGGATGTGACCACTCGAACCCACCCTCTTACATGTATTCAATGATTGGCTTTGGGAACACTCAATCATAAATTGGAAGGTTCATATACAATTAGCAAGTTCAGGAAAATGGGTTGAATTGATATATATGGGTAATTCCCCCTTTGACCCCTCTCGACCATTATCCTAGACACTTCCCTATCTTGTGGATTAGTTCAATCCCTATCTCTTTTCCATGTCCACTTTGAAGTTGGCATCACATTTTTATTATTAAAACATTGAAATACAATTCACATATTACATTGCTTGGTTGTAGCCACATTAAATCAATATAGGCTCTTTGCCCAAACACATCGGCTCACCAGCCTAATTCACATTTATACAATTACATTATAATTCATAGGGATTAGACCTGGGGATGTTATAGGAAAGGCACCAAGCCAAGTAAATTTATATGTACATCAGTAGTACATTAATAATACAACTCAATGTAATGACCCCACAACTGTATCATAACTAACATTTTTTAAGGTATAGTTATGACTTAGGATTATTTCTAACAAATCGCTCATCAATATTTGCATGATCCCCCACAAACACTAATAAAATTAGATATGTTGAGTACCTCTAATGAAAATAAATCACCCAACTTGACAAATAGGGATATGAGGTCATATTAATAAAACACTTTAATGTCTAAAGTCATCTCATCATATGATGAAGATACACAACAAAAGAAAATACTTGTTTAATTAATGAAGGCAAATAGAGATTTAGAGAGGAAGATAATGATACATTTTGAAAATATAGATTTAGAGAGGAAGATAATGATACATGTTGAAAATATACCATACATGATGAAGAATTTCAAAGAAAAGTGGGAGGTATGATCAATGAATCCCTAGGGGAGTTATTCTACAAAGATGCATCTCAAATAAGGAAAGAAAATTGTTCAATGAAAAATGAATTGAATATTAACATATCAAAGATTGCATAAGTAAATGGGATAGAGAAACCCTTAAATGGAGATAACACTATATTTCTCAAAACCTTAAGTGGATATGGACAATTTGATATACTATTGAACATGAAGTTGGAAGGAGTACAAATAGAAGTTTATAGTAAAATCTGGTTAATTTAAATGGATAGTAATAAGATATTAAATTGTTGAAAGGTTTTCTCTAGATTTTCTATATTAAAAGATGAGCCTCTTAGATGGGACTTGTAGAGAATAAATGACTTTAAATGTCAAAATGATAGATTCATAATTAAACATTTATATTTTCATATACTTAAAGATCAACATCCTAGACAAAGACTTTTAGAGAAAAAAATGCCTCTAAATGTAAAAAATGGTAGATTCATACTTGAATAACAAGAAGAGGTGGAAGAGGTTGGTTAGTTGTAGTACACACAATCCCCTCTAAACTTAAGAATGATCTTGAGCTAAAAAGGATAGATAATCATCCTATTTAACTATGGGATCTTCACTCCACATGACTCATTCAAATTATTTCATGCAGTTTTGAGTACTAACACAATAGCTAACAATGTTTCAATATGCTTCCTATTGCATAAAGAAATCACGAGAAAATGTGTAACCAAACAACTTTCATATGCATAACATTGTTATTTGTAATTTATGGACAACTATATATATATATATATATATATATATATATATATATATATATATATATCACCAAAATCTTGTAAGTTTTCACCCACACGTGAGGAGTAGTCTCTTAGCTTTTGGGGTTAGTACAAAAGTTTTTTCACCCAGTGGTAGTCCCTTGGAGATGATTCATGGACATATGGATGGCTCAAATTGTGTTGATGTTTTACCTTGGTTAGAGTTCTAGCATGGTACCCATACCTAGGAGGATATTACGATAATTGACATGATGACTAATCCATTGGGTACACGCATTGGGGGAGTCAATTATTTGATTATGGGAGGTACCTACCTCGGAGGAGGAGCACTAGGAACTTGGAGAAGGGAACTTATCCTTAATAACTTGGGACCATGTGATATACACCTTGGAGGTTGGGCACTTGACTTCAGGACGCTTGGTTTGAGGAGCATATTTCATGAAGGATGGTTGTGGGTATAGGAACACATGTTGAGGATGAGCATTGTAGCTTCACAAGCACATTGGAACTAGTGAGCGGAGCATTAGGCACATGAGAGGACATGTGTCACACAATTGGAGGAGGAAAAACTTACATATGGACACTTGGATACCACTGTGGAAGAGGAGTGTTGGACTAATAGATTGATAGTGAGTGTAGCATTGTGGAGTAAGGGTGTTGAGCCCAAGGCGATTCATCCTTAGAGGTAATTTCATCTTAAGAGTTAGAAAAAAACTAGTATGCCACTTGTACATTCTTGTATTATAGAGCACTCCATGTGGGGTTTCCTTGTTGGTTACTTGTATGGACATAAGTCCTTGTTTTATGTTATCCTCCTTCACCTACTCTATAGGAGAAGAGATGTATTGTAATTGTTATCATCATTGTTATCTATCTTTATACTTGTATTAGAGAGATATATTATAGGGAGAAATATGATAGTGTTCATGAGGAAACCCTAGAATAAGATAGGAAGAGAGAGAGACATATTGGTTGTTCATGGAGAGATCTCTCTTGTGTCATGAAGGGGTTTTCTCTTGTGAGATGCTAGGGTTTATGCTATGCAAGTGAACCCTAGAGAAAAACATGATGTTGTAGGTGAAATTTGTTTTTCTTATGTCTCTTGTTATATCACTAGGGTTTTTACTAGTAGAAGACATGGAGAGTGGATCTAACATCTTGCATGATTTTGAAGCCTTGTGCTTATGGTATAAATGGAGGCTAGATAAATATGATGGAGAGCCTATCTTGATGAGTCTTGAGCTTGGTGAGATTCCTTTCTTGGAAGACTTGATTATTGTACACATGATGTTCCATGGAGATCTTGGTGCTTGTGTTGATGTAAGAGTTGAATACCTAGGGTTTGACGACTCAAACCCTAGGATGGGAATGTAGACTTGGAGGATAAAATTAGAGTCATATTTCAATGTGATAGTAGGTTGTCCCTTCTATAATATTTCTCTAAATTTATTTATTTCACTTAGTAAATAGGTTAAAATCATTCTCAGTCTAATAAACCCAAAAACTATTAGAATCATCAATAAATCCAATTCGTAAATTTATTACAACTGCGTATATAGTGTAGGAATTTTGAAAGCATCACATTCTCATATTGATAAATTATAAGTAGGTGTAACATCCCCATTTTCAAAACCTAAATTAGAAATGTATATTGTAAATGTAGTATATGGCTGAGAGCCAAGCGATGTAATATGTAAATGATGTAAATTGAATATAAAGAATAAAATGTATCACCAGTTGCAGATGGACATGGATAGATATTTGGGGGCTAAGTATCCACAAGAGAGGGAAGGGGTCCAAGGAGGAGAGTTTACCCATGTCTATTAAAACAAAACCCATTTATTATTTCTTTCTAAATTATCCTTACCATGAACCTTCCATTAGTTATTGAGTGTTCTAGATCCCAATCATTGAATTCATGTAAGAGGGTGGGTGTGAGAGTGAGTCACATCCCATATTTAATGAGAGAATGGGTGTTGAGTACAATCAACATGGGCAGGAGTGAAAGTCTAGAAACAAAGAGAAAGGGAGGAAATTTGTATGGGTAGGAGACCAGAATTAGGCATTCACATTTTTTCTAAGAGAGTTGTTTTTACATGGATTTTTCTGGCCAACAATGGAGTTCTGAGTGCTGAAGCTTGAAGGTAGCTATTGTGGGCATGCTTGGTAGTCGTTTGGAGCTGGAATTTCATGGAGAAATAGGTTTTGGGCCTATGAGTGAAGTTCTATTCAATATTTATCCAAGGAAGAACAAATTTTCCTGCTAGGAGAATTTGTGTTGCAATTGTAGATTTCTTGAGGTCCCAACAAGTAGAATTCCTATCCAACCTATGCTGGAATACCTAGAGAGGAGTGGAAAGGCCTAAGGGACTGTGAACAGTGAAGGGGAATTCCATCCTCTGGGTTGTGCAGGTTGAGGGGAAGAGAGTTGGTGGTCTGGAATTAGCTGTGAGTTTGACTATTGAAAAGGGAACATTAGCGAACCTTAGGGACCACCGTCTCTTATGGATTCATAGCCCCATCTTGGGGGTGTCTTGATGTTAAGAAATATAATAGAACGGATATGGTTTGGAGGAATTTCTATCTTCTGCAGTAGGTTTCACATTTTATAAGATAAGTGTGCTTATCTGGTATGTTTATTGTGTTAAATGATGATATATTTCATTGAGCATCTATTGTGAGTTATCTTGGTTAATGTTTCTTGATGTGACAAGAAAGATGCATTTAAATCCTTGTTTGTGTGGTCGAATGTTATTTATTTGTTTCTATGCACAATTAAGCAATTGTATTTACGTTTTTGAGCAACATAGATAATTGCATGTGTATGATTGTCGTGTTGTGGGTTATTTCCGCATTTAGATTTAATAATAGAAATTTTTATTGGGTCGTTTTAGTAGTGACATGAACAAGTTGGGGGTTGGGTACATTACAATCCACTATCAGATCTTCTTGTTCAACACTGGGCTTGTATGGGCCAAGAACTAGAGCGAATTGATGAAATTAGTTGTTACAAATTGCGATCTGTGTGAATTTGGTGAAAAACATAAATATGAGAGAAATATCCCCAATTTAGTGAGAAAAAACCAAGTTTAAATGACTCAGGACAGTCTAAGAGAGGTTCAATGGAGTAAATATGCAAAGTTGCAGAGTTAAATTCAACCTAGAAGGTCAAAATCTGAGTTTTAATGGTCATTGTAGAAGTTGGGTAGAGTTGATGTGTCAATGACTGAGATCGCGTTTGATCACAAGATATGTGTCCCATATTCACTTTAATAAATTTAAAAATTCATAACGTTTCAGCCATTTGAAAGGTTAAGTAGATCAACGGTTGAGATTCAGTTTTGATGATTGGAAAAATGAGAAAATCGGCGATCCAAATTTGTTAGAGAATTGGGACAAAATTTCTAAGTGTTGAAGTTTTCCAATAGAATCCGTCGATGGTCGATGGTTGAATTGACAACTTTGGAAAAGAGTTGGATTAGGCCAAAAGAAGTCTCCGATTGTCGACGATCGATAATCGAGGATCAACATATTTCATCAAAATTTTCACGCATCCAAATAAATCTCCGACGACCAATGGATAATGATCGGGTGTTGAAATAGTTGGGAAAGGATTGATAGATCGATGGCCAAGATCATTTTGAATAGGTATATTGACAATCCAAATTCATCGAGAATTTGGTTGAAAAATTATAAGTGTCGAAGTTCTTGCAAAAATTCATTGATCACCGACGGTCAGGGATTGAAAGAAATTGCTGAAGGTTTCATGCATCCAAAAGGGAATGTCGATCATTGTTCATCGATCATCGATGATCGGGGATCAAAAAAATTGGGTGAGAGTTTTCATTTGATCGAGAGAAATATCTAATCATCGATGGCCAATGATCGAGCATCGACAGATTTAGCAGAGTGTTTTTTCGTCTTCGAAGAGAAGTGGTCAATCATTGATGAAGGACAAGAGGATGATGATGTCATCATCCACATGTGATGCCACATCAACATCCATGTGTCATTCCAAGTCATTCAAATTGAGACCTTGGGATGATGTGTCATGGCACATCAACATAGTCACCACATCAAGAAAGAGTTGGTCGATGACCAATGGTCGAGGTTCGAAGAAATTTTAACTTAGTTGATTATCAAAGGAGTTTGCCAATGGATGATTGTCGATGGTTGGGGATAAACGATATTAGTGGGAAAAAAAAATTGTGAAGAGGAATGGTTGATGGTCGATGATTGGGCGTCGAGAAGATCAATGGGAAAGTTTAGTTTGCAAAAAGGAATCATTGATCACCGATCATCGAGGGAGGGTATATTCAAGGTCTAGATTTATCCTTATTTTGAGATCAATGATGCAGATCAAAGGGCGGTTATAACATTATAACAATAAAAAATTTAACATTTTTTGGGGTTTTTGAAGGTCATTAACTTGCAGGGCGATTTTGATAAATGAAATTTTTATCCAATCAAAATCCATGAGAAGAAATTATACCAAGTTACACTTATCTTTGCATCTCAAGAAAAAAAACTTAGATATATCTATCCAATGATCTATTCTGAGTGCAAAATAGAGCTCGTATGAGAAAGTTATGACTAAAACAATTGAGGTAAAATTTCAGCATTGAATTAATTCCAAAGAGCATAACTCCTTACTCAGAAGTTCATTTGAGGCACATGAACAGTCTGTGGAAATATTATGGGCCATAGAAGATATCCATGGAACCATATTTTGGATCTAGGTCTGTAAAAATGTGCAAGAAGAGAAATAAGATGCATGTAGCATACATGGATAAATTGGGGAAAAAAGTCAAAACTTCTCCGGACCATAAGTTTCAGCTTGGAGATAGGATTTGGAAAAATGAATAGTCACTGGAAAGGTATTGAGGAGGAGAAGACATTTATATACCCATAATTTTTAATTGGGCACTAAAATTTATCATAAAGTAATAAAAGAGATTTCAGAAGTAGTAAAAGAGGGGAAATTGCAACTTTTAAATGTTGTAATGTTTCTCTCAAAACTCAAAATGAAGCATGGGTACATCCGTTGGAGAGATATTTCATAGGATAATATATTTAGGGCATGGTATTATTCATAATTTAATGTGAAGAATAACTTGTAATCTAATTAATAAATATTATGCAATATGCTTAAATCTAATAGAAATTATTACATGCACATTCTTGCAGAATTAGAGATACAAAAAGTGGAATTTAGTTCCTACGTGATAATTAGAGATATGGAGGATGCTCAAGGTTCTTACATCCATGAAGAAGAAATTATAGGTCTACATATCTGCATGGGTAATGTTGAGACTGAGTCTAATGGAAGAAGAGACAGACAGGAGCCTGTAACTATGAGAAGCTTGCAAGGGGAGATGAGTAAAATCAATCCACCATCATTTGATGGAGAAAACAACAAAGGTGAAGATGTATAAGCATGGTTGTTAGGAAGGAAAAAATATTTCTAGTTGCATAAATACTTATCAAATGCATAAGAAAAAATTTCATCCTACCACCTTTAATGAAATACATCTATGTGGTGGGAATGGCTAAAGTAGGTTAAGCACTTTCATGAGAAAACAATTTTTTGGAAGCAGTTCAAGAAACATTTTTAGCAATAGTACTTGTCAAGGAAATATTATGAAAAGAAGATGCAAGAGTTATTTGAACTCAAACTTGGGAACATGACCATGGATGAATGTGAGAGAAAGTTCTTGTAACTTCTCACGTATGCACGAGCTTTATCATAGATGATAAGGTAAAAATTCAAAGGTTCTTGAGTGGACTACCATCCTTCTACGATGATAAAATTCAGTTTGATGAGCCCAAGAATTTATAAGAATCCATAAGAAAATACAAGTACTAGTATGAGCAGGACAAAGGAAGGCCAACTTTCCAAAAGACCTGGGACAATAGGAAGAAAGGAAATATGGATCAAAGGAAGAAAGGATTCAAGACATCTTTCATAAGGAATATATCTCAAGCATATAAACAAGGGAAACCATCTTAAGGTGGTCATAAAATGACAGAGTCCTTGGGAAAGAGGCCAAGACAATAGCCCATAAAGTGTTGGGGATGTGAAGGAGATCACATGTATAAATATTTTCCTCACCGAGGAGATAAGATGAATACTTTGCATAGAATCAAGAAAGAGGAGACAATAGAGGATGTGGGAAAAGCATGGCAAGGATCTATGTAGCCTTAGATAATAGAAAATCAAACTATCAATCCCACATGATTGAAGTGGAAGGTAAGATTAATAATCATCCCATAACTATTTTAATTGATTCTGGAGCTAGCCATAACTATATAGATCCAAAGCTAATTGAAATATTTAAATTGAAGAAATGTGAGCATGAAAATTCTTGGTTAGTTCAACTAGCTATTGGAACCAAGAGAAGAATTAATGAGCTTGTTAAAGAATGCCCTATAAACATGAATGGAATAAACACTAAGGAATATTTGAATTTCATATTGCTTGGGTCTTATGACTGCTTGATTGGTATGGATTGGATAGAGAAGCATCGTGTCGTCTTAGATTGTTATAACAAGATTTTCACATGGATTGATGAGGAAGGGAATTCAAGGACAATGAAAGGTATTCCAAGGCTTATATTTGTCCGAGATATTTCAACATTGTATTTGAAAAGAAGTTTTTGAAAATGGTTCCAGATATATGCATAAGGTGGTTGATGCACTCAACAGAAGGGTGCATAAAATGCATGCTACAACCATTAGTATCTATGGGACATATTTAAAAGACAAAATTTTAGATATTGTAACAGAAGATCGACATTATGTGCAAGTTAAAGAAAGATTACAACAAAATGATATACAGTAGAAACATAAGGATTACAAGCTGGAAGAGGATGGAATCCTCTTATTTCGAAACATAGTTTATGTTCCCAATTCTCAAGAATTGAGAAATTTGGTTCTAAAGGAGATGCATAATGTGCCACAGACTGGACATCCAAGATATTAGAAAACTATTACAGTTGTAAGAGGCCAATATTTTTGGCCTGATATGAGGAAAGATGTCACTGATTATTTGGATAGATGCATAGAATGTTAGAAGGTAAATACTGAGCAAAGACATCCAACGGGGTTTCTGCAGCCATTGCCCATTCCTGAATGGAAATGGGAGGTTTTTACTATCGATTTCATTACCAAATTTCCCAGGACAACAAGGCAACATGATTCCATCATGGTAGTGGTGGAAAATATTACAAAAGCTACATATTTCATTCCAGTAAAAGTAACTCATAAGGAAGCCAATATTGTATAAATCTACATGAGAGAAATTGCTAGGCTACATGGTGTGCCTAAGGAATTAGTGTCGGATTGAGATCCCAAGTTCACTTCCAATTTTTGGAAGGGATTTGGGAGAAATTTGAGTTTCAATACAACATATCACCCAGAGCCAAATGGGTAGACAGAGACAATTAATCGGATAATTGAGGATATGTTGAGAATGTAAGTAATGGATAAGCCTTCTAAGTGGGAGGACTATATCCATTTAGTTGAGTTTTTGTACAATAATGGGTATCAAGAATCATTGAATATGAGTCAATTTGAAGCATTATATGGAAGAAAATGCAACACACGAGTAAGTTGGGATAACCCAATAGACAGAGTCGTGATTGGGCTAGAGTTGTTAAAGGAAATGGAAGAAAAAATGGTAAAGATTAGATAGAATTTTAAAGTTGCAAAAGATCGGCATAAGAGCCATGCCAATAAAAAGAGAACACATAGAAAATTCAAAGTGGGAGAGCATGTGTTTTTAATAGTTAAATCCAAGAGAAGCTCACTGAAATTGGGAAGTTGCCCAAATTTGGCAACGAGACATTGTGATCCTTTTGAGGTCTTAGAAAAGATAGGACTAGTGGCATACATGCTACCATTACCTGTATCCATGATAATTCATAATGTGTCCCATGTGTGTTTATTAAAAAAGTATGTATTTGATATTAATCATGCAACTGATTGAAATGTGATCCAGGTGGAACACAAAGGGGATTTCCGAGTGGAACCAATGTGCATCTTGGACTGGAAATCCAAAGTGCCAAAGAACAAATCCATAGGATTGGTAAAGGTTCAATGTACCTTTTACGGTCCTGAAGACGCTACACATGAGCATGAGGAAACCATATGGGAAGCATACCCATAAATTTTTGAAAATTTTGAAGAAAACTAAATGTATATTTGTACATAAGTGAATGAAGACTCCATTTTGGTGGCTGAAGTTCCTCAAACCACAACTCTGATATTTCCTATATGACCGATGTGTGGGTTGAGGGGAAATGGAGTTACAAATATGATATTAATGAGCTTGTTAAAGAATGCCCTATAAACATGAATGGAATAAACACTAAGGCATATTTGAATTTCATATTGCTTGGGTCTTATGACTGCTTGATTGATATGGATTGGATAGAGAAGCATCGTGTCGTCTTAGATTGTTATAACAATATTTTCACATGGATTGATGAGAAAGGGAATTAAAGGACAATGAAAGGTATTCTAAGGCCTATATTGTTCCGAGATATTTCAACATTGTAGTTGAAAAGAAGTTTTTGGAAATGGTTCCAGATATATGCATAAGGTGGTTGATGCACTCAATAGAAGGGTGCATAAAATGCATGCTACAACCATTAGTATCTATGGGACATATTTAAAAGATAGAATTTTAGAGGTTGTAATAGAAGATCGACATTATGTGAAAGTTAAAGAAAGATTACAACAAAATGATATACAGTAGAAACATAAGGATTACAAGCTGAAAGAGGATGGAATCCTCTTATTTCAAAACATAGTTTATGTTCCCAATTCTCAGGAATTGAGAAATTTGGTTCTAAAGGAGATGCATAATGTGCCATACACTGGACATCTAGGATATTAGAAACTATTACAGTTTTAAGAGGCCAATATTTTTGGCCTTATATGAGGAAAGATGTCACTGATTATTTGGCTAGATGCATAGAATGTCAGAAGGTAAATACTGAGCAAAGGCATCCAACAAGGTTTCTGCAGCCATTGCCCATTCCTGAATGGAAATGGGATGTTTTTACTATCGATTTCATTACCAAATTTCCCAGGACAACAAGGAAACATGATTCCATCATGGCAGTGGTGGAAAAGATTGCAAAGGCTACACATTTCATTCTAGTAAAAGTAACTCATAAGGAAGCCAATATTGTATATATCTACATGAGAGAAATTGCTAGGCTACATGGTGTGCCTAAGGAATTAGTGTCGGATCAAGATCCCAAGTTCACTTCCAATTTTTGGAAGGGATTTGGGACAAATTTGAGTTTCAGTACAACATATCACCCAGAGCCAAATGGGTAGACAGAGACAATTAATCAGATAATTGAGGATATGTTGAGAATGTATGTAATGGATAAGCCTTATAAGTGGGAGGACTATATCCATTTAGTTGAGTTTTCGTACAATAATGGGTATCAAGAATCATTGAAGATGAGCCCATTTGAAGCATTATATGGAAGAAAATGCAACACATGAATAAGTTGGGATAACCCAACAAACAAAGTTGTGATTGGGCTAGAATTGTTAAAGGAAATGGAAGAAAAAATGGTAAAGATCATGTAGAATTTTAAAGTTTCAAAAGATCGGCATAAGAGCCATGCCAATAAAAAGAGAACACATATAAAATTCAAAGTGGGAGAGCATGTGTTTTTAATAGTTAAATCCAAGAGAAGCTCACTGAAATTGGGAAGTTGCCCAAATTCAGCAACGAGATATTGTGAGCCTTTTGAGGTCTTAGAAAAGATAGGACTAGTGGCATACATGCTAGCACTACCTGTATCCATGAGAATTCATAATGTGTCCCATGTGTGTTTATTAAAAAGGTACGTATCTGATATTAATCATGTGATTGATTGGAATGTGATCCAGGTGGAACACGAAGGGGATTTCTGGGTGGAACCAATGTGCATCTTGGACTGGAAATCCAAAGTTCCCAAGAACAAAGACAAAGGCTTGGTAAAGGTTCAATGTACCTTTTACGGTCCTGAAGACACTACACAGGAGCACGAGGAAACCATGCGGTAAGCATACCCGTAAATTTTTCAAAATTTTGAAGAAAACTAAATGTATATTTGTACATAAGTGAATGAAGACTCCATTTTGGCGGTTGAAGTTCCTCAAACCACAACTCTGATATTTCCTATCTGACCAATGTGTGGGTTGAGGGGAAATGGAGTTACTAGTTGGAATTGTTGTGTGAGTCATTAAGTTGTGGAATTATCAAGTATTCTGATATAATGTTTTTTATATATGTCAATGTGAAAACTATATGGTTATTTTCACTCAAGACAATGCAATTTGTATGGGGAGGGGAATATAACATCCCTATTTTCAAACCCCAAATTAGCAATGTATATTGTAAATGTAGTATATGGCCAAGAGCCAAGTGATGTAATATGTAAATGATGTAAATAAAATATAATGAATAAAATGTATCACCAACGGCAGATGGACACGAACAAAGATTTAGGGGATAAGTATCCAAAAGAGAGGGAAGGGGTCTAAGGGGAGAGTTTACTCATGTCTATTAAACCAAAACCCATTTCTTATTTCTTTCTAAATTATCCTTACCATGAATCTTCCAATAGTTGTTGAGTGTTCTAGATCCCAATCATTGAATTTATGTAAGAGGGTGGGTGTGAGAGTCACATCCCATAATTATTGAGAGCATGGGGTCTGAGTAAAATCATATTTGGGAAGAGTGCAAGTCAAGTGAGCAAGATAAAGGGAGGAGATTTGTGAGGGTAGGAGACCAGAATTAAACATTCACGTTTTTACTGAGAGAGTTGTTTTTACATGGAGTTTTCTGGCCAACAATGGAGTTATAAGTGTTGAAGCTTGAAGGTAGATATTGTGGGCACATTTGGAAGATGTTTGGAGTTGGAATTTTATGGAGAAAGAGGCTATAGGCATGTGAGTGAAGTTCTGTTTGAAATTCTTCCAAGGACGCACGTGTTTTACTGCTAGGCAAATTCATGTTGCAACTGTATAATTCCTAAGGCCCCAACAAGTAGAATTCCTATCCATTCTTTGATGGAAGCCCTAGAGAGGAGTGGAAAGGCCTGAGGGACTATGAGCAATGAAGGGGGATTCCATTCCTTGGGTTCTGAAGGTTAAGGGGAAGAGAGCTGGTGGACTGGAATTAACTGTGAGTTTGACTATTGATAGGGAAACATTAGCTAGGCTTAGGGACTGCCATATCTCGTGGATTCATAGCCCCAACTCGGGGGTGTCTTGCTGTTGAGAATTGAAACAACATGGATATGGTTGGGAGGAATGTCTGTCCTCTACAACGGGTTGCAAATTTTATAAGATAAGCATTCTTATCTACTATTTTTATTGTGTTAAATGCTAAAATATTTTGTTGAGCATCTACTCTGAGTTATCTTGGTAAATGTTGCTTGTTGTGAGCAGAAAGATGCATTTAAATCCTTGTTTATGTGTTTGAATGTTTTTGTATGTTATTTATTTGTTTCTATGAACAATTAAACAATTGTATTTACTTTTTTTGACATCATAGACATTTGCATGTGTATGGTTTTCATGATGTGGGTTATTTATGCATTTAGTTTTAGTAATATATTTTTTTATTGGGTCATTTTAGCAATGACGTGACCCATCTGGGGGATGGGTATGTTACAATAGGTTTCCATTAAATATTGGGTTCATTAATCCTAATTATTGCTAAAGACTATCACTTTTTGGTGTCATTACTAGGGAAACACCATATCACAACATATTTTATTATTGGACTAGCTCATTCCCTACAACAAGCACTAAGTTGGAAACTAATTTCAACTATGTTTCCTTACTATGTGGAACCTTATATTTATTTTAAACATGATTCATTAATAGATGCAGGGATAAATTACGTTGCTTCATACCAAAATCACCTACTTTTGGTAAATATCAAGCAAGTAGTAGGTGGGGAATATTTGAATAGTTCAAAGAAAATAAGGAATTTTTGATTCATTGGTTGGAATTCCTAAGGTGAAGAGAGACAAATCATTTGAATATTTTATCAAACAAGATGCTCTAGTAGCACCAATTGAAGAACATAAAAACTATGGAAGATTGTTGTGGAAGTAGTTGAAATATCTACTAAGGCTCGAGGACAAGCCAAGTCTAAACCTTTTGAACCTTTTGGAATATTTGGAAGTTTTAGAGTTTATTCGATATGGTATAAGAGGAAGTAGAATATTTGATATTATTTTAGTTTCCCATCTGAGAAACATATGAGGAAGTTAAAATGAAGTACATTATGTTGATTAAGGTTGGTTGTCATTGATGTCAACCCTTGAAGAAAGACCCGTAGCACAAAGGTTTGGGTAATGGACCCAATATTGTTTGATGTAAATATGACTCATTATTGTTTTGTCATTGTTGATAAGAAGTAAATATG
>ML780061.1:433278-480180 GCA_009831015.1 Picea engelmannii
AGAGAAATTAGAAGTGGACCCAACCCTAAAATAAGGAAAGTGGGTCAAGTGACCTAGAAGATGTTTTTAAGGAAGCTACTTGGAGAGTATAAATAAGAGGCAAGGATCTCTCATTTTAATCACACTTGAGCATATTGAATATCTATATGTGTATGAGGTAAACAAAGATATCTGAACCGGAATTCTGAGTGAAGGTGAAGAAAAGAAGGCCGAAATGCAAGGAAGGATAAATGCTTTTGATGGTGCTTTCTAAGGTATGTTATTTTCAGGTCATCTCACCATTTTCGCTATAACTTTTTTTCTATAATGATTCAGAACATGAAATTGCTATGAAAGTGAGACAACATATCCAAGTATCTGTGAAAAAAAATTCATCTTGTGGGTCATTTTATTTTTGGAGTTACACTCTGTGGAAAATAGGGTTTGTGGCCAGTCCTAAAACTAGTCAAAATCAGGTGTTTTGGGTAAAAACGTCATAACTTCTTCATAACAGATCCAAATTAAGTGAGACAAAATGTGTTGGTTAGGGTATAGTAATTAGTATTTTTTTTTTACATTTTCATATCATTTCATCAAATATTTGGTTCCGGGAATGCTCTACAAGGTCGCTCTCTAGAATAAGCCAGAATTCAGCAAGGTATGCCATTTTTTCTATAACTCATTTTCTGAGAGGTTTCAAGTAGTGAAACTTGGAGGAATTACATAAAACACACTGAAGAACATTTTGTATCAGTTTCAGATCTTTATACATTACAGGTTCAAAGTTACGATTACTTCAAGTTAGGGTTGTTGACTAATCCAAAACTAGGCATATGAGACTAAAGAAAAGTTTAATGAAAATGCCAGTCTCTTGTTTTTAAAGTTAAGGAAGGTTTGTAGGAATGTGATCATATACACTAGGTCTATTACAGAGCTACAAATAAGATTTGGACAATGAAATTGATGAGGGCTTTTGGTTGAGGTACATGTTGAGTACATGGTTGAGACAAGTAGTTGATGAGTTGGAGCACATACATGATGTGTATAGTTGATGATGTTGGTACATATTGATAAGTCATAGTTGATGAGTAGTTGACACGTGATTGGTACATACTTGGTACATGGTTGGATGCACTTGTTTATGGTACAGGTTGATTACAGGTTGGTACATGGTTGATGCAATTGTTTATAGTACAGGTTAGTGCATGGTTGATGCACTTGTTTAAGGTACAGGTTGATTACAGGTTGAGGTACAGGTTGATGCATGGTTTATGCACTTGTTTATGGTACAGGTTGATTATAGGTTGGTGCATGGTTGATGCACTTTTTTATGGTACAGGTTGATTACAGGTTGAAGTACAGGTTGATGTATGGTTCAGATTTATTGGTACAAGTTTACAGCGGTATATATCACAGTGATAGTGTGACAGTGGTTCCATCATTCTACTTCTACTTCAGGGTGGCAGGATGGGGCAAGGACAGGTGGTTGTAGCCACCTTCCGGTTGTAACCAGAGAACATTGGGGGTTGTAGCCTCCTTCTGGTTGTAGCCAAAGAATTGGGGAGTTGGATCTTCCCTCAGGTTGTAGCCTGAGAAACTAGGGGGTCGGAGCCTCCTTCCAGTTGCAGCTGGAAAACAAAGGAAGTTGGTGCTTCCAATGATTATAATTCTTCAAGACATATAAGAAAAAACATTCCATGGTTTTCTCCCGATTTGGGTTTCCACGTAAAACATTGGTGTACTGTGTATGTGTGTGATTTTTTATTTCTTACTGCTCATTATTGGATAATAATTCTACATTGATATAACATTTGAAGAAAAAGGATTATAATTACACTATTATTGATTCACCCCCCCCCTCTCATTAATCCAACACATTAACCCTTTTGCTCTTCCTCATTTCCATGGTCTCATTCTAGAGGACCCTGGCACCTTCTTATTTGAGTTTGAAGCCTTTTGAAAAACCTACAGCTACAATACTAAGAATTATAAGATTAATATGTTTCCCTATACTTTGAAGGAAGAAACACTTCGATGGTTTGTGAGTCTTGATGGAAATAGTATTCGAACTCAGGACCAAATGAAGGGCACCTTCATAGCCAAATATAGGGATTACCACAACTCTAGGAAGACTAAAGATGATATGTTCCAAATGACATTGAAGGAAGATGATTTGTTGAAAAATTCAGTTCAATTTTAAAAGGTCTACTAATTACAGAATAAAACCACTCTCACTTAAGTTGGTGCTCTTGAGAGGAGTTAGAGAGGAATCGATGGATACTTTAAATTTCATTTCAATTAGAGATATATCCAAGATAACCTTGATAGATTTAGGAGAAATGATTAATGTGAAAAGGAAATCTTGGATATACTAAAAATTTAAATATTGGTACAACAAACCCCTATTGTTCTTCATATGGCTGATAAGTCAACTATTAAACTGGAAGTAATTTTGGAGGATGTAGTTGTGTCTATTGATTCATGTGAATACCCATATTTTATGGTGTTACATACTGAAACCATCCTTAGTATTTATCCTCTTGTTCTAGGGAGACCTTGGTTTGCTACTGTTGATGCTAACATTGGTTAAAGATCTAGAGATGTGAAAATTTCTTAGGGAACCTCAGTTAAGAGACCCATATTATCCTCCTTCCATGTCTATTCTAGAAACAAAATTATCTTTGTGGATTCATAAAGAATATATAGAATATTGTTATGAAGCATCAATTCATCTAGTCCTTACCATAACTAGGGATTTAAGATTGACAAAACCCACTAAAGACAATGATTTCAAACTTCATGCAAAATGTTTACAGGTTTGAACATCCAAATTAGAGAATATAATGACCAGATATATGAGTTATTTATGTCATTAGAAAATTTTGAAAATGTTACCGTATCTTATTAGGAACAATAAGACCTAATAACATGGTTTATGTTAATTACTTAGAGAACTATTTTGTAGAAAAATAAACATTTAACTTGACTACCTTCGCTGCAAAGATATCCCCTATAAAAATGCATAATATTATCAATAATCTATATCCTACCAGAGAAAATTTCAGGGGCTAAATTTTTCCCATGGGATGATTTTCCATATTTTTTCCCAAAATGTCCATTTTTTCTAAAAATGATTAGCCCAAATTTGATAAGATAAAATTATTTAACCTTAAAAATCACCTAAATTTTATAGAAATTATATAAAATTATTAGAAATTTGAATATTTTACAAAAATATCACCAAACATTTTACAGTTTTCATATTAAGGACTAGTAAGATTCGCCAAGGTCTCTACACTTTAACATATATTTTCATCCTTAAAATTTTCCTTGTAGCCTACTCAACAACAAGTGTTGATTAATTTGTTGTAGATTCATAGTTTAGCTTTTGCTTGGGATTATAATGAAATGAAGGGTATTGATCTAACTACATGTAAATATAACATCTATGTACAAGATGGATTTCATCCAATTCACCAACCTCAAAGAAGAATGAATTCAACACTTATGACATCCTTGAAGAGGTACTTCATAAATTCTTAAATGTTGATTTTATACCCTAAGATCAAATAGAAAGTGGGTTTCCCCATTGGTCATTGTGCCCAAGAATGGAGGTAAGTTGAGAATTTTGTGTGGACTATGAGCACAAAACATCTACCAACAAAGATCATTTTTCCCTACCGTTTATTAACCAAGTCATAGATTCATTATTGATAAACAAATATTTTTCTTTCCTTGATGGTTTTAGTGGGTACAATCAGATTCAAATAGCTCCTAAATATGAAGATAGAATGAAATTCAGTTTGGCATACTTTGTATTATAGTGTGATTCCTTTTGGGTTGTGAAATGCACTAGGTACATTCCAAATATTTTCCATAAGTGTTTCCTTTTTAAAAATAGTCCTCTAGAGAAATTATCATAGTTACCTTGACAATTTCCTATTAGAAAGTCGATTACTAACCGATGGATTATCCTAGTTGAATTCCATTTGATATAGGAGTTAATATTGAGTGATAAATAATGAGCTTTAAACAAGGGTTGATGAGTCGGTGGATCCTACCCCTACCATACCAAAGAGTTTGTGGGATTGTTTTGTGACTATCCGACCTCGATAAAGGATCTCAGACAAAACTTCAAGCTTGCTTACCTTAAGAGTGAGCCTAGGCTTTAGGAACTCTTAGTATGCCAGGAATGAGATTGATAGACTTTGAAGGGGGAGGTGCATAATGTTTGTCCATAGTATGCCTAGAAACACCTATGGTATTCTATCTATCTCTAACCATTCCCATCTAATGTAAAGATATAAACCTCTCCTTAAGCAACGAAAAATGTTATGTGATCATTGATGGTATCATTTTAGGATATCATATTTCTTCAAGAAGGATATAAATTGACCCTACCAAAGTTACCATCTTCAAAGGCCCCCTGTGCCACAAAAGAAACAAGATGTTCAATTTTTTTGGAGACATGATGGTTATTATACGAGGTTCATTAGGGACTTTATTAAAATTGATGCTCCATTATTTGTCCTTCTCTCTAAGGATTCCATTTTTACTTGGGTACCATATTGTCAAAAAACATTTAACATTCTAAAAGATAAACTCATTTTGGCCCTTATTTTGTGTGCTACCAATTGGGATTTACCTTTTCATATTTATAAACTTTGGGTGCAATTTTAGGATAGAATTATTCTTTAGAGATGTATGTTATCTATTACATCAACAAGACTCTTGCCAATGCATAGTTGAATTGCGTTGTCACTAAAAAGAGTTCCTCACTAATAACTATCTTATATGTTATCATCAAGTTTTTCATTATATGATTGGGTGCCCCGTGTTTCTTCACAATGATCATTATGTATTAAATATATAATGAATAAACTAGTGATAAATGGTAGAATTATTTTATGGTTATTATTTCTCTAGAAAATTGACTTGACTATACTTGATAACCCTAGTTTGATAACCCTAGTTGAGAAAATGTTGTTGCAAATGTATTGTCCCGAATATCCAACAATTTAGAGTTTGAACCAATAGACAAAGATTTTGTAGATGAACACTTATTTTTTGTGTTTGTATAGAGATAATGGTTTGTAGACGTTGCAAATTATTTAGTGGCTGAAATATTTCCATAGGATTCCTCTTATAAGGAACATTGTGGGATCCTCTAAAAGAGTGATCCTTTCGTCTAGATAAGTGGTTCCTTGTTCAAGTTTGGTCCAAATCATGTTCTTCATTTCCATCTTCGAGAGGATAAAATACATAACATCTTGAAGGCTTGTCATGATGTGTTTTGTCCTGGAAATTTCTCTACTCAAAGGATTTATTGAAATATTCTCTCGATTGGATATTATTGGCCAACATCCATAAATATGCCAAAAATTGTCTTACTAGCTATGATGAATGTGAATGAATGGACAAGCTTACTAAATTTGATAAAATTTCTTTTAGCCAAAAATTTATTTGAAGCCATTTGATAAACATGGCATTGACTCTGTTGGATCTAATAATCCACCTTCGAATCAGTGTGAATACATTTTACTATGTATAGACAACTTTACACTACCTTACTGATTGAGTGGAGGATAGACCTTTGAAGAATATTGAAGAAGCCTATGTAGTAGAATTCTTATATGAAGACATTATCACCAGGTTTGGTGTGACTCGGGAAATAGTGATAAATCAAGGGGCTCAATTCACCTATACATGGATTGCAAATATAGTGGATTTTCACAAAAACCATTGCCTACCACACTCAATATAGCGAGGAATTTGATTATATGTAAATGGTAGGCTTATATCTTGTCTTCTTCGCCAACACAAAACCTTGTTCAATTTTGAAAACCCACCATTCTTGTAAGGATTCTTCTCGAATAGAGTTGCAAACACCACTCGTTAATGCAAATGGAAGCTGACCAATACTCAATGCACACTCACTATTTTAAACAATATATAAAAAATAAAGGTATTCCATGCATTTCGTTTAACTACACTCATAATCCAAGTATCACCAAGCTCATGTACTAATTTATATGCGAGGGTAAGAATTCAAGTTCTAAGAGTGATGTTCACATGAAGGAAAGTGCAAGAGACTTGAACCACTCCACTCTAATGCAACATAATAAAATATTAAAATAATTTAGTCTTTTCCTTACTTGTTAGCATGTCAATATCCCACTCATCCATAAAATCCCAAAAAAAATTGACTTCAAGGATGAGAATCCAATTTAATTTTTTTTTTCAAATGCGGCAGTGTATGGTCCATGTACGACCTCGAGAAATCCATAGGCCACCTCCTCTTAGCATTGCATCATTGGTACATTTCTTGTAGCCTCCCATGATAAGCTCAAGAATGACCCATACGACCATGGGATAGATTCCTTTGTGTGTGTTGAGCGAGGAACATTAAGCACCATGTTGCAGGGCATTTAATGCCATGTAAGTTAGGTTGAACACCATTGGATATAAATTTATTTTTTTTAAATGGTGTGCAACCTAGCTTATAAGGAATTAAATTCCATGTACCAAGGTGATTGTTGATCAATGTGGTTGGTTGTGTATTGGATCTCAGAATCCTAGAGGCAGCCATATAAACCTATGAAAACGATTAGACAACTCATGGAAACCATGGAAAATAACAATGGTGTTTTTTCTTCCTTCCAACAGGAAATTTAACAAGAAATTATGAATTAGAAACTCCATACAACAATGTAAAAACCAATATATTACCTAAGCCATTGATCTTGCATCTCAGAAATGGATGAACAATGGAGAGTACAAAGATATTAAATTTATTCATTTACTCATAAATATTGTAACTATGAAGGAAATCTTCAACAATACATCTAGGAATGAATTCTTTGCTCAATAAGTTAAAAAAACAACCATTAAAAGTAGCAAGTAGTTATATAAAATATAGAGTAGCCATTTAAAAACTCAAAAGAAAATATTAACACAACAATAAATAAATTTACCACAAAACAATCTTAGTGTTTACCCTAGAAAGACAAATGGGAAAACCAACATTCAATTGGCTTCAACCTGGCTCTTTATTTCTTGGCAATGTGCAGGTTATAATACCCTCGGGTTCTCTGGTCCATTCTCAATATTCACTCGAAATTTGGGCTGAATTTCCTTTCACTCTCAACCAAATAACCCTTTTATTTATTTATTTAATACACCATTTTATTTTATTTTCTTTCTCACGTTAAAAAAAAAAAGAAAAAATTATTTTCATACATTTACATTTCTCATCTTTACATTGAGGGTACTATGTTATTGTAGGTTTGATCACTGATCAAGATGGTCTATATCCATTCGCCCCATCAACCCTATCTCCTACCTTGTCCATTGCCTCAAACCTTGCATGTGTTAGTCCTCATAGAACCTAAGTTGATAGCCAATTGTTGTCGTGTGGATCCAATTCAAATCACACTTCCCTATTGGGAGGATTTTGGTCCCCCAAAGCTTCCAAGGATAGGTGAGGGAACCTACTTACAACTTGGTTCCTCTCATACAATTTGTTTTCCTTGGAGTCTACCCTTGGAGTACAATCTACCATATTTCTTGTCGTCCTATGTTAGTTACTTGTTCCTTTCATTGCAAAATTGTGTCTTTCTTTAATTCGTCAAGAGTGTGTGGTACAAAGTCTTTGGCGATGGGGAGAACTTGATGGTCCTATTATCCATCTAGCATGGAGGGTTTGAAAATTTTCATATAATCCATATTAACCACTAATATAATCTTCATATAGGGAGGAAGTATTAACTTGAAATCATTCTCATTTACCTGCTTAATGATCTGAAAAGGTCCATATATGCGTGGCTTGAGTTTCTTTGTAGCTCCTTGTAATTGTTCTTTATGGAGGTGAATCCACACCTTATCTCCAACATGAAACTTATGATCTTATCTATGTTGGCTATGTATGGCCTTACACTACTATTATCTTCTCTCAAGATTTTATTTCACCTTTAGATGTATCTACATGATCTTGTCCACAAATGTGCTTGCCTATTTCTCATCTCCTTACAACTTAGCTTCATATTTTCACTATCCATATACAATGTCAAATGGTGAGGGAGGTCGATATCCAAAATAAGTATCAAAAGGTGATTTTTTTGTGGAATAATTAAGTTATTGATTGTATGATGTTGGATGTACACCAACTGTTCACCCCAAGTCTTTGGATGCTTGCTATTGTACCCTCTCAATGGTTGCACCAAAATCTGGTTGAAAACTTTTGTTTATCCATCATTTTGGGGATGAAATGCAATGGAATACCTCAACTTGGTATCCATTCTCTCTCAAAGTGTTGTACAAAACCTACCCAAAATCCTATTTTCTCAATCATATATGATGGATACTGGAAATCCAAAATGCACCCAAACATGACTGAAAAAGAACTTAGCTTATTTTCATGAAAATATATTCATCTTGCATGGAACAAGTACACACATATTTTTGAAGTGTTCTATCATGACAAATAGATAGTCATGGCCTCTACGAGACATATGAAACACTCCAAAAAAGTCCATGAAGATGCTTTCCCAAGGATTTCTTGGTATTGGTAGTGCCATATAGAGCCAAATATTTCTAGTGTTTGTCTTGTTTACGTTGCAAAGAACACAAACTCTAACAAATATTACAACCTACTCCTATATCTTTGGCCAATACACATACCTTTTCAAATATGCCAATGTCATTGTTACTCCAAAATGTCTAGTGATATTGGAAGTGTAAGCTTCCCTCATCAACTAGAGCCTTCTAATCTATGGTATGCAAAATTTTTCCAACTTAGAAATCAATCCATCTTGGAGGTGGTATTCATTTCCTTCCATGGTAGTGACTGGTCTCTCCTTCATCTGCTTGTACACTCCTCTAAAATATCCATATCCCTCATAGTCTTCACTCAATAATTCATGAGTGAAGGGATCAAGCTACATGAGCACTCCAACAACTACAATATTCTTTAGTGGGGGTCATGAAATCATATCAACAAACTTGTTTGTAGCTCCTTTTATGTACTTGGTCAATAGATGGAATTGTTGCAAGAATCCCAACCACTTGTAATCTCTTACTTGTTTCATCTTTCTTTAACTTTGTGTAGGGGTTCATGATCGATGTGTATGATGATGTCTTTCCCAAAGAGGTAGTGTTTCCACTTCTGAATTTCCCTATCACATATAAATTTTTATTATACATGGGGTAGTATAGTACTACTCCATGAAACAAATCTAAATGATAACATATTAGTCTTCCTCCTTGCATAAGCATCGCCCCTAATGCATATCCACTAGCACCGATCTCCAATCCAAATGGTTGCTATAAAATTGGGCATGGTGATAACCAAAGCATTGATAATATTTCTCTTCAGGTATTCAAATACTCGTTTTTGTGGCTTATCCCAATGGAATCTATTTCGATGGATATCATGGCATGCAATGATGTTTCTACTATGGAGAAGTTTGCAATGAACTTCCTCAAATATGGATTTTCTCCCATAGAAATTCTAAATTTTATAAAGCTAGTAGGAAAAGGCCATTGGGTTATGGTTGCAATCTTATCTAGATCCACACTCGCCTCTCCTCCACCAATCATGTGTCCAACATAAATCAAGGGATCCTTCCCAAATTCACACTTCCTCAAATTTGCAATCAATTGATTCCTCTTTAATGTTTCTATTACCTACGTCACGTGTGAGTTGCATGCTTTCCAAGTATTACTAAAGCATGTCGCATAGGTAAAATATTACGAATGAGTCAATAAAAGGATGCATCACATCATTCATCAGTATCATGAAAGTCACAAGTGCATTACATAAATTAAAAGGAATCCCTAACCACTCATACGAACCTCATCTTGTCTTGAATTTTTTCTTCCACGCATCTTCTGCTTTGATTCTAACTTGATGGTAACATGATTTGAGATCAAACTTGGTGCAAAACTTGGCTTGTTGTAGATGATCCAACAAACCATGAATCATTGGTAGAGGATATCTATTCTTGATGGTGATTTTATTTAGGGAACGATAGTCAATGCACATTCTCCAGCTACCAACATCCATATTTGGCACCATGATGATGGGTGAACCACATGGTCACATATTGTGCCTAATGACTCCCTACAACAATTATTGCAATTGCTTCTTCACTTTGTCTTCTTCAATGAAGGACTGCCTATACAACCCAATGTTTGGTAGTGGTGACTCAAACAACAATTGAATCATATGCTCAAACTCTCTCTTAGGTGGCATCCCTTGAGGTTCTTGGAACACCTCCTTGTAGGCTTCAATAATTTTTTGTAGTTGTTTTCATTGGTTGTCACTACATCCTTCCAAGGATGCCTTTATATCCAACTCACTTCCTTCTTCTTGATTCTTCCCTTCTCTCAAAAATGAAAAGATGAACTTCTTCATGCTGTCAATGTTTCTTTTATCCTAATGAGCATTGTTCAAAGAGAGTTTGGCTTTGTCCCTATGTGCATTTATGGCATATTCCTTTCCATCCTTGACAATCCTATATATATTTTTTCTCCTCCTAGAGATGACATTGATTACATACAAGTATGGGCTTACTAAAATGAGTCCACACACATAAAATGGAACCACATCTATTGCCACTTCACCCATGAAGTTTTGGTTGATGGAAAAATTGAATATACATTGTTTTTCCACTCTCAATTTGACATCTTGTCTTACCTATCCAAAAGGATATGGTTGCAGATGGACCTAAGTCTCTAAATAGAAGTTGTCCATACTCAATGTACACTCACCATGTTAAACAATATATAAAAATGAAAGAAAAACCATGGATATCCTTTAACCACACTCATAATCAAAGTATCACAAAGCTCATGCATTGATTTGTATGCCAAGGTAAGAATTCAAGTTCTAAGTGTGAAATTCACATGAAGGAATGTGCAAGAGACCTTAACCACTCCACTCCAATACAATGGAAGAGAAATATTAAAATAATTCAATATTTTATATGTTTTTTAGCATGCCAATCTCCCACTCAACCATAAAACTCCAAAAACATTTGACTCCAAGGATGAGAAACCAATTTGAATTTTTTTGTCATATGGAGGTAGGATATGGCCCTTGTATAACCCACATATGGCCTCAGGAAATCTGTAGGCCAACTCCTCTTAGCATTGTGTGCTTGGTATGGCCAGTACATCCTCCCAGGAGCTCAAGAATGAAATGTATGGAGCGACACATTCATTTTTATGTGTTGGGTTGTTTATTTGATCTCAAAAGCATACATGCAACCAAATAAACCTTTGAAAAACATCAGACAAATCATGGTATTCATGCCAAACAACAATGCCATTTTTTCTTCTATCCAACAATAAATTTAACAAGAAATTCAGATTTAGAAACTCCCTACATCAATGCAACAACCATATTATTTGATCCATTGATACTTCATCTCAGAAATGGATGAATGGAGGAGAACACAAAACTATTAGAGTTATTCATTTACTCATAAATATTGTAACTATGAAGGAAATATCTAACACTACAGTTGGGAATGAATTCGTATCTCAATAAGTAAACACAATAGCCATTAAATTATAGAGAAACTATTTAAAATATAGAGCAAAGATTTAAAAACTCATAAGTATAAAGTAACGCAACAATAGAGAAATTCACCACAAAAAAACTCAGTATTTACATTGGAAACCAAAATGGAAAAACCAGCATTCAATTGGCTTCGACCAAGCTCTTTATTTCTTAGCAATGTGTAGGTTACAATACCCTCGAGCTCTCTATTCCATTCTCAATCTTCACTTAGAATTTGGGTGGAAATTCCTTTCACTCTCAGCCAAAGAATCCCTCTTCCTTTTAGGTGCAAGATTAAATAGGAGAATAACTGAACTCGGGGGTCGGGTAGAAGGTTGGGTGTTCTGAACTCTTTAGCTTCCCCAAGCATATCTTTTTCTTATCCTCTGTTTTTTTTTTCAACTAAATTAGAGAAACGATGTTTCATGCTTTATTTTTTTAATACACCATTTATCCATTTTTTCTCTCTTTTTCTTAAGAAAAACATGATTTTCTTTTCACACATTTACATTTTCCATGTTTACTATAATGTCCCCACTTTGGGACATCATAATATTACAAAGTGTTATGATGACCGAAGTAGCTAGATGGAGGTTATAGCGAGTACATGGACTATTGATGGGTATTGTGGGTTCCGACGTCCATTGTTCATCTTACTTCATCATTATGATCCATTCCGCACAACTTGGCTTTGGTTCCGTTGCATTCCGACGATTTTCGTGATTTTGAGTTATTTTGGGCTATAGGTTAATTAAATTCACTAAGGAGGTCATATTGGTCATAATACTTGGAGGAAACCCTTAGTGTAATATCTCATTGGAATCGGGAGGAACAACACTACAAGATAGGATGATGAGAAGTGGCTTTCAGTGGCTAGGGAAGCCACAAGGAGAGATAAGGTACTTTTCAGAAAAATGGTTAATTAATTAATTAAAGTGATTTAATTAATTAATTAATAATTAAATAAAGAAACGTCACTTTGGAGAGACAAGGTGAGAAAGGAGGATAAAAGAGAGATAGGGGCCTCTATTCTCTCATTCATGTTGATTATCAGTTTGATATCTCGCTTCTTGCTAGTGAGCCCATGCCCTTGGGGGTTTTGAGGGTTTTGACTGAACAAACCCTAGAGATCAACTCGGTGGTGAAATATCCCACCTATATTGATCCAAGCTTGGTCACGGAGGTGAAATATTCCTCCCTCACCATTCTACATTATATCTACTCAGCTTCAGAGGGATTCTACACCAACCACAGGTACAAAAAGAGAGAGGGTGCACCATTGAGTGTTTCCAGCAAGGGGGGTGCATTTGTGGAGTTAGAATAGTTATATTTGGCCAAGGAGAAGGTTTTTTGGAGAATCTAGTTATTGTATTATATTGGCAAAGGCCATATCACCATTCTTGGTTCCTCCGGAAGGTATTTTGATGGAGCATTGGTTTATATTGAGAGTGGGACGATTTCTCCTAGAGGAGGGTGTAGTTTTGGAGTGGATCCACTCATGAGAAGGGCCCAAGATTCATTCTTTAGCTAGGGACCTATTCTACCTTAATTCTAGAATTTGGATCTACTCTTATAGAGGGTTTTACTTGCTATTGATGCCAAGAAGGAAGAGGGACAAATTATTTGGTCTTCAGTCATCCAGGAGGGCACTTGCCAGTTAGGGGATTGTTCATTTGGAGATTCATATATTCATTGTTCAACCTGAGATTTCATCAGTGGTTTGATCTTGGCACGATCTAAAATTCCCGTGATTTTCAGAGTATTTGGAGGCCTCTAGCAGCAGGGCCGAATTGTTGGGTGTTTTCATTTTCCAGTAGAGCACAACTTATCCAGTTGGAGGGTTGGCACTTCAGAGGGAATATATCTCATATTGTTATTCATCTATTACAACCATATGGCCTTTGAAGGCTTGTAGCTTCTCTTCTTTATATTTCTTGAGGATCATCTTAATTTTACTATTAGATCTTAGCTATATTATACCAAGTTTGCAGATCCATTGTATCAGGGTCTTCTTCTATTATGAATAATATCAGATCTGAGGTATTTTTGGGTTATCTCTTGTATTATTGATCTTGTAAATTGTTGAGGTATGTTCCATTGCTATGTATATTTTGATTATTGTTGCAAACACACATTAAACCCATCAGTATAAGCCCTAATGCAACTCATAAGACTTAAGACTACAAAGTGTTTGACAAAATTCCACAACCAGAAACAGTTTAAAAATTCATGGAAAACATAATGTTCTTGGCACCTTGGCTTGGGAACATTATAGTGGTATCATAGCATTGATCCTCTCAGCCAATGGGGATTAGCACATCCATCCAGAGATTAGACTCTTGTCAGTTTGAGGGGTTTTCCATAGGGAGAAATGAATAGACAGGAATAGACGACATACAACATAATGGGGCACTAAATAGACAAATGGGAGAGAGAGCATCACTACCAGCTAGCAGATGGAAGGAATAACATAACATTCCTACCTCCATTAGGAGAAAACAACTTTGCTACAGTTGTAAATTTCCTTGGGAACCAGATCATATATGTAGGGTAAAGGTAAAAAGCACATTATTGAGGTGCACTATGACAGTGATGATGAGGAGATGTATGAGGATGTAGCGATAGATGCTTATTTGGAGCAGTCTGATGACGCTAGTGACTCTTGCACACTTGTAGAGGCTAGTGACTCTTTCATGCTTGGGGAGGATAGTGACCCTTTTGCTTTAGAGGGACAATAGGATGGACAGGTTGATAGAACCTGTGCTTTAGCAGTCATATCACATAGTGTTGATGACCTTACACTTCAACAGAGTGGTGACACCAGTAGAGATCCACACATGTTAGCACCTAGACATGATGAGGTTCCTATGGTGACTGTGACACAGTTGGTACCTTCTTAGACACTTATGATAGCCATGAAACGGGGGGGTATCAATGGCATTAGTGATATAGTAGTGGAGCCCTGTGCATGGATTGCACACCAAGGACAAATGGACCTTCAGGAGAGACATGACTTGGAGACAGTTGATCTTACACATGCCTATGCGGAGAGTGGGTCATCTCTTTTGGAGACTCCATTTTTTGGTCAGGATGTGGAGACTAACAGTCTTATGGGACACTTATTTCCAAGATCGGTTGACAGTGATGGGGATGTACCCCTTATTGGTAGGAATGACCCTAGCACGTGTCTGGACACATCTTTATGGGATCCAAGCACAGATGATAGTAACAAAGTGAGTGCACAGGAGGATACAACTGCTCATACAAGATACAAAAGTATTATTCAGAGGAAGCTAGCAGTTGGTGATGATGTGCAGTCCCATATAGAAGGACCCAGTAGAACAGTGGGCAAGGGGAAATTTAGTGTTTTATCTTTTGTAGAGAGTATTGTTGGGGATTCCAAGGTTGACACTAGCAGTGAGGGGCATGAGGTAGCACCTCAGCATAACTATGATTAGGAGTCACACTACTTGGCAGGATAATTGAGAGTCAGTGAGGACATGATCATGTTAGCCACTAGACGCATTGATGACACACATGCATTGGTGACTGAATGTTGCTAGAGGGAATCGATGGCACATGATAGTTTAGATGGGGGATTTTCCATAGATTTTGTTCATACTCTCAGAGAGAGAGAGTGTTTGTGATGAGGACCGACTACCAATAGTTTTTGATGGACAAAGACTATCTATTTGTGGTTGGAGAGATGTATCACAGGGCCCTAAGGGAGTAGGAGTTGGAGGTGGACAGACTCACTCATGAGTTGGAGAGCACTCGAGGATTCTTGAGAAGCACAGAGATAACCCTTCAAGAATCAGAGTCCAGATAAGAGGATATTCTTGAGGAGATTAGACAGAGATCCACTACATCTATCTTAGTGGAGATTAAAATATATCCTTCAGTCACATTGCTAGGGGATGTTGGTGGCTTAGCTAAGGAGCATCAGTTGATGGAGGAGCATGAGGAGTATCCAAGATCACTGATGACCATGAAGAGTTATGATCTGAAGGTGCATGAGCTACCCTCCACAAGGATATTTGAGACAGTCGAGAAATCACATACACATGGGGACTCCAGATCCAGGGGCAGTTTTGAGGACACTTCCATTTGTGTCCCAGGAGTGGTTGACCTTCATGTAAAGGTTGACCGAGTAGTACACCCATGACCCATGATTCTGCAAGAGTATACAAGAGATTACATGAGTATGCAAGAGCATACAGTGGTGATTGATAGCTCACAGAGACATGCAGAGGTGTACAATGGGATTCAGAGGGGTGTATTGGCTTGCAGGGAGGAGACACACTTAGTGGAGCATGGAGATGTCTCTCCTTTGCAGCAACACATAGCACTGAGAGATCACCTTCCAAGTAGCAGGAGCCATAGAGATGATGATGGTTGGAGAGTGATGAACCAACATTTTGTGGATTTACCCCCAGTTGTACCTGATGATTTGGATTCAGTGATGACTACATGCGAGTACTTACCATGGGTACCAGTGGTCGAGCTTTTGGTTGAATCCTTGGGACTGACCAATGCATATGATACTTTCGAGTCCTACAATCAGCTACAAATATTTCTGTTATCCTTTCCTGACACTTTCATCATTGACAACAACATGGGGGGAGACAGACAGTGGCAGAGGACATGGAGATTTGATAGGCCAAGACCATTGTTGGGCTCTAAAGATGTCTAAAAACAACCTTAGTTTAACATTAATTTATCAACCCGAGGATTCGTCTTTTATCTCAAATAATATCAGCAAAGTCTATGCAGATAGCTCGTAGAGGCTAAAATCGTGTAGTGAAAGAAAATATGAGTTTATCAACAATCAGGTTCCTCAAACATTTATTAGAGATTCTAGGAATTGAAATCTAAAGCTGGGCAATGGAAAGGAACTAATTAATCTATTGAATTCATTTTAAGAGCAGTAATTGAATCTAGATAAAGACTTGCAGAAATGACTATTATTATGAATCAAATTGCTAGAAAGAAAAAGGTGAATTACTCTATATATGGAAAGAAACAGAGACTGTAATCTAGTCGAAAAGAGACAACAATCGTATTTCTATTGAAAGGAACAACAACTATATTCTAATGGAAAGGGACAACAAATGTAAACTAAGTAAAAGGAACAACAAATGTAAACTAAATGAAAGGAACAAAAAATGTAAACTAACTGAAAGGAATAGCAGATGTAAACTAAATGAAAGGAACAACAAATGTGAACTTATGAGGAATTGTCACGCATCAAATCTCAATAATAGGAATTGGAACAACAATCATCTAATGCTTCAGGGAATATCTATTTCTTGCAATTGACATGAAATCATCAACACACTTATGCATTCATTTAACTACTTGTAAAAGAAAATCGAATCACAAAACAAAATTTGAACTGATACAATTACAGGTCGAACAGTAGCTCCTTCAAACTGGGCCCTTGGTCCTTAGAAGCACTACTATTTGAAGTTCAGTATATAATAATGGTAAAGCTACTAGAAGCTTCTATTGATTTCATAGCTGGTACAACATTTTACAAAAACTGCTAACGTATAGCAATTCTATGTTCTGAGTTCTTAGGTGCAATTCTTCTCCTCCTTTCAAGATCTATTTACCCCTTATATATTACAATAATCTTGGTAAATTAAGATATCCCGAGGATCGAGAGATCCTCAGGATTGCTTTACTATTACAATATAAGTAACTTGATCATCTTCAAAACTGCCTTGCGCCATAAAGTCTTCAACCTCCAATAGCTTGCGCATCTCCAAGATTTCCTTTGCTATCTTGGGTTTGACAATATTTAACCAATCCTGTAATAAAACCAGACAATTCCAATCATATTTAGGATCTATGTAATCTAATATTCAACAACAACACTAAAGAGTATATTATTCATTTTCTATTCTATTTTCTCCTAAATAACCGAAAAGTCAATCAAGATGATATCATGAAATGTGGGAAAAATGAAGATATTTATACCTTTTTCATAGCCTAACATACCCCCCAGCTTACCTTCTTGCATGTCCTTATGCAAGCTAATATTTTACATGTAAAGCAGTAATGTTGTAAGATGGAAAGGTTGGTTCACCAGGCCTTCTGAACCCATTGCTTCTTTTGAGTTCTCCAAAAGAAGCATCCTCCCTTTTCTTGTTAATTTGATAATCTTTTTGGTAACTCTCTGGAGGGAACCAGATGATAGGGGGATTATATATGCACCCAATCCAAGCAGACCCTTCCTCTTGGAGAAATCTAGAATACCTCTCTATTATGAAGGTAGCTACAAAGAAATTCTTATACCCAAAGGGTTCCCTACTCTTTACTTCACTGGAGGAGGCATCCCATTTCAATTTAGAAGAAGAAAGAGCTTCCTCCTTAAGCTCCTTGAAACGAGTGATACCTGAACGTATAAACTATAGATGGATAGGGTCTAAGGAGTCTACAACCCCCCCTCTTTTAATAAAGGTTTTATGTCGCATAATGGCTGGAAAGGAATTTGGAGGTTCCCCCCTAATCCAGAGATCTAGCCCAGCTTCCCTCTTTAGGAAGGTTTTATGAGCTTTACCCCATCTGAATTGGTTTTGAGTAAATGAAAAAAAAGCTTGAAACTGTATATCACCTATGAATGGGCCAGGGTTATCTTCTCTTTTTTCTTCCAGAATGTAATTATGAAAGTACAATTCACACAAAAAGTATTGTACCTTTTCGTCCTGCTCTCTAAAACATGAAATAAACTCAGGTATAGTGGAAAATGAAATAGGTTTTCCTACTCTGGTGGCCTTCACTCTTAAAAACAGATATCGTTCCAGCAAGAATAAAGTGTAATTGGTGGTAGGGGCTCTACAATTAATAGCATCAGAGTAGACATCAAAGATTTCTTTGATTTTCTCCAAATCTTTTTCTAATTGGGTTTGTACCTTTTTTATCTTCCCTTAGTATTTGGTGAGCACAGCATAGGTCTCACCCTTTGTTGTTGTCGTGTCTTTCAGTTCTTTAACAATCTTTTGATATTCATCCCTAGTGACCATTTCATCTTGGTGTTGAGCCAATTCTTGTTGGGCTTGTCCCAACTCTGCCTTTAGTTTATCAATGGTGACACCCTATGCTTGAGATTGGGATGCTTGGTATTCTTCCATAGCGCCCATCTCTTCCCTGGATTGAGTTAATGCTTGTTGGACCTGTGTAATCTCTACTTCCAGCCTATCCACAATAACACTATGTTTATGGGACTAGAGTTCTTGGTGCTTTCCCATAGTCAGTAACTCATTTCTATTTTGAACCAGGGTTTGTTGAGACTGCATCAATTCTTCCTCCAATCTCCTCATGATAGCATTATGCTCAAGGAGTTGAGCTATTTCCTCTAATATCGGGGTGTCTATCTGCACCTCAGCATCAATTTCTTCTGTAGCTGTCATATTTTCCTGTGTTTCTAAAGGAATTGCTTCCTCATTCTGAGCTACTATTTCTTCAGGGTCTGTCTGTATCCCTACAGAATTTGTACTGACTGCTTCTTTAGGAAGAGGGTTTCTTCCTTGCACTCTGACCCTTTTGTTCTTCTTTCTTTTGTGGGCCTTATCTGCCTATTCTAGTTGTTTCCTCAATTCCTTAATAATTTCCTTGAGTTTAACCACCTTTTGCTTTAATACTTCATCCTTCTTAGCCTTTTTCTGCAATAGTTTATTTTCTTTTTTTAACTTTCTAATTTTCTTATGGCTCTTGGTTGATTTTTGTTTATGAGAGGTCTTAAGGTCTTCTTCATTTTGGCCAGCAGATGGTTGTTCCTCTGTTCCTTCCAAATGTTCTGTCTGTCCAAGAGGACTTATGGTTTCAAAATGAGGTTCTTCCTGTTCTCTGTCCTCAGGAAAAGACATTTCAATATCCGGAAAATCTTCAACTGGTTTTGAAGAGGAGGCTTGTTATGGGCATTTTTCTGGATTATTTGCACCTCTATCAATTGAGGTTCCCAAGCTTCCCAAAACCTGGGCTATTTCTACCTCATAGCTCTTCATAAATTGTTCTGTCAGATGTTCTAATGTTAGTTGGGTGTCTTCCTGATCATTCCTTTGTGAGGTCTATTCTACTTGCCCAATTTCTTGAACATTCTCATGTGGAGACTGTTCTGTAGAATTCTAAATTTCTTCAGGTTGTTTTGTTGTACCCTAAATTGCTTCAATTGTTTCTTGAATTCGTCTACTTCTTATTCTTGCCTGAATGATGGTTGTAGGGGCAGTTGTTTCTCTCTTCCTCTTTTTCGTTAATGCATGTGTTTGTGAGGTCTGGGCCTCTACGATTTGGGCAGGGTCTACTTCAGCTTCGGTTTGAGGAGATGGGATTTATCTTTGGGTAGTAGTCTCCTCTGCCTGTCTATATTCAATTTCATGTGGTGGTTCTTCATGGAATAATTCAGGTTGCTCCAGTTCTGGAGGTCTATTGGCCTCAATCAGGTTATCCCAGGTCAATTGAGTTTGACTCAGTGCTTTATTTTTTATCAGTTTAACTAATCTGTGGTGACTGATAACAGTAACAGGGTCCTTGGATTTTTGTGTTCTTAAGGCAACCTCAAGTAATATGGCATTCAGAAAGAAAGGTAGATTAAGTACTAACCGTTGTTTTAAAGCTGCCAAAAATTTGAGGTGGCAAGGTCGAATTACGTCATATAGTCCATCACAAGTGATGTACCACTGAATTATCCCTGCAAGTTCCTTCCATGGTTCTCTAAGGGTACTAGGATTGATTCCCTTTCCCTTCTTATCCAATTCTTCCCAAGGGTCTGTGAAAGTTTCCACAGCTTCCTTCAATGTTGTGTATCTTCCTGTCCACTGAATGCCCATGTTAGGGATGCCTGTGAATTCTGCTAAGATTTATGGGGTGACTGAGATTTGTATGCCTCGCACCATAGAGTTTTCTCCCTGCAGATTCTGAAATAATTCAAGCATGACATTCGTGTCATATCCTTGCAGGCGGTTGAAGTACTCTGTCCACCCCAGCTGGTGCAGGATTTCTCTTGCTTGCTCTGTAATATTTAGTAAAGTTGGCTCCCTGTGCACACCTCTACCACCCATTTTGTGAGAAAATGTGGATGACTATCGTTCCTAGTAGCAGACTTGGTTAGACTAGCTTGGAGGAAAAATTACTAAAAATAACAAATATCAAAGACAACAAATGTTTACAAATGTGGGAATTTATTACAATCATTACTATCTTTATCGAGAAGCGTGTCGAGCATCCACTCCCCTCATTAATATAAAGGTTGACCTTGACTGTCAGCGTAGGGAAAAGTAATGAGTGTAGGTATTGATGGTGAGAAGTAATGATTGTACGGCGGACGCCAATGGGGATCAATGATTTATTTTCAAACAATATATTTTAACGGTAATCATTAAACGTTAATCCACTTTTGTGGAATTGAAATGTACCGATACTCAAAAGAATGCTTTAAGGATACATACACCGAATAAATTAAATCTGTTCATTTAAATAATATCCCACATATCATAATGTTGTTACTTTTCCGTGTCATTGAATACAACCAAAATGATAGCCTCGTTATTGAGTGAAGGAAATCTAGAGATACGCAGAAACTTGGTGTTTAAGGTAAACTTCCATACCACAGGCAGAGCCACTATTGCAAGCATGCATCCATAGCCTCGACAGGGTTTCCTTTTAACCCTAAGATGAGCCTGTATCCTTCATACTTGTTTGAATCGTCTTTTCCAAAAAGACCATTATCCTGGTTTGGTAGCTAGATGGTGATAATGCCACTCACTAGATTGTAACTTAGGTGAACAAGCCGACTCGTGATGAGACCCCTTGTCCTTTGACTAGAAAATGTCAAAGGCCATTGCCCTGGTGTGGTAGCCATAGTGGGAATGTCACTTAGGTTATTATCCTATGATCGTGGTAGGTTGGCTCATGATGAGACCCCCTATTCTTTGTGGGAAAAGAAATAAATTTTATTGATTATTTTTGGTAAGTTTTTAAGTTTTTAAGTTTTTCCCGAAAAAGACCATTATCCTGGTTTGGTATCCAAATGATGATAATGCCACTCACTAGAGTGTAACTTAAGTGAACAATTCAGCTCGTGATGAGACCTATTTTCCTTTGACAAAAGAGAATGGCAAAGGCCATTGCCCTGGTGTGGTAGCCATAGTGGGAATGTTACTTAGGTTAGTATCCAATGATCGTGGTAGGTTGGCTTGTGATGAGACCCTCTATTCTTTGTGGGAAAAGAAAGAAATTTTATTGATTATTATTATTTATTTATTTTTATAATGTATGAAGGGAGGCTCATCTACTCCTTAAGAGTAAGGGATGGTGTAAAGAAGTGTAAGGATGCCAAGTAAAAGTGTGTCGCAGACTCCTTATTAATTATAAAGGCGAGATATCATTTAAGTGTAATGTATAAGGGAAAAGAATTGAATTATGGTGGTTACAGGTTATGAACAAGGTTTAAGATATTTCGAAGAAAGTGATCCAAAAAAACAATTTGATAAGGTATGGGAGATAGTCCACGAAATAATGATAGATCGTTAGAAATAATGCTGGTGAAAATTATTTGGTGAAAGTTGTACCCCAAAGGAAAGGTTTAGCGTTTTATCAGCAAGGAAGGAACAACAAAATGAACAAGAGGTGTGAAAAAGGGAACAACAGGCGTGCAAAAGTAACAACAATTGTTCCTTTCGAAGGAAAAGTAGGCTTGTAAAAAGGAACAACAATTGTTATGTTCAAAGGAACAACAGGCGTGCAAAAGGAACAACAATTGTTCTGTTCAAAGGAATAGCAGGCACACAAAAGGAACAACAATTGTTCCTTTCAAAGGAACAGGAGGCGCGCAAAAGAAACAACAATTGTTCTGTTCAAAGGAACAACAGGTGTGCAAACGGAAAAAAAATTGTTCCGTTCAAAGGAACAACAGGCGCGCAAAAGGAACAACAATTGTTCTGTTCAAAGGAACAACAGGCGCGCAAAAGGAACAACAATTGTTCCATTTTTAACCATCTGAATAAGTATTTTTAGAAACCTGGCAATGTATTTTGCTTGAATTCAAAGTTGATTCATCATCAAATAAATTCATTTATGAGTTGGTTTATTTCAAAATTAAGTAATGGATGGTTTGTTAATGTTATGAATTTCATTATAGTTTCCCAATTGTTGTTGTTGAATCATGACACATTCATTTCTCTGTGAAAGATAGGGTATGGGTAATGAGATGAAGTGGGAGTTCGGAACAGAAAAAGAGTGCTAATTGAGTTCATTACAGTTATCCTCCCTAGTTTTGACTTTCTCGAATGACTGTCGAAAATAATAAAAAAACTAAATAAAATCTACAGAAAACAAAATTATATACAGTATGTATAGTGTCAATAGAATTCAACATTTATGGATTTGGGGTGGCTGGATTACCTTCCCATCCAGCCAAAATTTGAACGGTAGGGTCCTTACTTACCTCTTGGTAGAAAGATTCTTTTGAGGGCGGATGATGATAGAGTTGTAGCCAGTGTCCATTGACCCAAAATGGAGATTCGGACCCGTCGATGGTGCTTAACGTGATTGTTCCATTATCATGGACTTCACTGATTTCGTATGGTCCTAGCCACCGTGTCTGTAATTTTCCCAGAAAATTCTGAAATCTGGAATCATAGAGGAGCACCCAGTCACCATTTTTAAATAAAAAAAAATTTATATGCTTATTGTGCCAGGTCGTTCTCTGTTGCTGAATAATAGTTGTGCGCTCTATAGAAGATAGGTGTTCTTCATCCAATTCGTTGAGTTGCTGAAGGTGTTGTTTATGTGCTTTTGTAAGATCCAGTCCGATTTCCTAGGCCATCCTTAGAGTCTTGATTTCAAACTTGATTGGAAAGATGGGTTCTTTTTCATAGACTAAATGATAAGGAGAGTAGCCAGTGGTATTAGACCATGTTGTGCGGTAAGCCCATAAGGCATTTGGGAGCTTAGAAGCCCAATTTTGTCTATTTGTTGAGATAGTCTTTGTTAGGATTGCCTCCAGGACTTTATTGGTGCTTTCCACTTACCCATTTTCTTGTGGATGGTATGGAGAAGTAATTATGTGTTTGATATGATAATTATCCAAGGTGGTGGTGATTCTATGAGCTGTAAATTGTGACCCCCCATCAGTAATTACCTCTCTTGGTAGTCCATAGCGTACGAATAATTTGAAAAGAAACTTGATGACTACCTCTTCTGTTGCATTTGGTAAGGCTTCTGCCTCTACCCATTTAGTCATGTAGTACGTTGCGACTAGAATATAGGCCTTCTGATTTGACTTTGGATTGAAGGGGCCAACGAAGTCTAGTGCCCATCTCTCAAATGGCTCCGCAACTACTTGTGCTTTCAAAGGCATTTCATCAGCCTGACTTGGTTTTCCCATCCGTTGACAATTATCGTAGGTCTAGATGTATTTCTTCGCGTCTCTGAATATTGAGGGCCAATAATAGCCCATCTGCAGAATTTTGTGTCCATTCCTGCGATCTGCAAAATGCCCACCACAAGGCTCATCATGTCTGGCATTTAATATGTCGCAGATTTCGTCATCTCGTACACATATGCAGATATGGAGATCAGCTCTTGTATGGAAGAGATATCCGTTGATCCAGGTGAATCGTGCACTGCGTTGGACGATCAGTTTTCTTTCCTTTGATGAATGATGTGCCGTTAATATTCTCGCTGCCAGGTAATTTTCCATGTCAGCGTACCAAGGTGGCTTTGTAGTAATGACAAACAGATGCTCATCTGGAAATCGGTCTTTGACTGTTAAGGAGTCATCTGTTTTGGGTATGCGGGATAGGAAGTCTGCGACAAGGTTTTCTCTCTCGGGTCGATCTTTGATGGTGATATCAAATTCCTACAATAGTAACAACCATCAAGTGACCCGTCCATTAGTAATTGGTTTATTAGCCAGATATCTGATAGAAGAATGATCAGTATACAGAATGACCGGATAGCCTGTTATATAATGACGAAATTTATTGATGGTATGTATAACAGCTAAAAAATCTTTCTCTATTACTATATAATTAAGTTTAGCTGGATTAAGATTCTTGCTAATAAAATAAATGGCGTAGGGTTTCTTGTCCTCCTCCTGTTCGACGACAGCGCCTGTGGCAATATCTAATGCATCGGTGGAGATGTGAAATGGTATTTTCTAATTTTCCCCCTCAACACCGGTGTTGTCGAGATCAACTTTTTGAATCCTGCAAATGCCACATCACACTTGTCAGACCACTGAAATTATACATTACCATTCAAAGCATGTAAAGGTGCAGCGGTTCTTGCAAAATTTTCCATAAATCTACGATAGTATCCTGAAGCGCCAAGGAAGCTACGTACCTCAGTTTGTGTGTGTGGTATAGGTAGATTAAGGATTACCTCTATTTTTGCTGGGTCTACCCTAATTCCATCTGCAGAGATATAATGCCCTAGTACCACACCTTCTGTCATCATCATGTGACACTTTTCGTGGCTTAAACATAACCTGGTCGCAATGCATCGCTCTAGTATTTTCTCCAGGTTATTCAGTGCTTGATCAAAGTCGTCACCATAAGGAGTGAAATCATCCATATAGAATTCAAGTCCTTCGCTAATCAGATCATTGAATATGCTCAGAATGGCCCTTTGAAAAGTGGCTAGAGCGTTACAAAGTCCAAAGGGTAATACTTTGTATGCAAAAGTTCCCCAGGGGCATGTGAATGTAGTTTTATCTTGATCTTCTGGGGCAATTTGAATCTGATTGTACCCACTAGAACCATCTAGGAAAGAAAATAATTTCTTTCCTACCAAAGTATCCAGGACCTGGTCAATAAAAGGTAAAGGGAAGTGGTATTTTTAAGTGGCTTTGTTAAGTTCCCTGTAGTCAACATAGATGCGCCATTTCCCATTTTTCTTTGGGACAATCACTAATGGCGAAACCCACCGACTATCTGATATGGGATATATAAAATCTACATCCAATAGCTTTTGTAATTCTTCTTTAATGATATCCCTGAGGTGAGGATTTAATCTTCTTTGTGGTTGTCATATAGGCCAGGCTTCTTTTTCAACATAAATGTGGTGTGTGCAGAGTTGCAGATCAATACCTTTCATATCAGAATATCCCCATGCAAAATCTTGTTGGTATTTGGAGAGGAATTGAATTAGCTTTTGATGTTGTTGTTCATCTAAATTGGCATTGATGTTTAGAGGCCTCCCGGGTGCAATCTCGACGGGTTTGTTGTTATGAACGGCTGTAGTTCGAATTTTTTGTTCCATTAAATCTTCCAGCAGGTCTCCCTGTGCTTCACAGTCTAGAACAACTTGGAGCATCTGGTAGGTCGGGTTGCTCATGGTGGTCGGATTATTTATAAACCCACTGATTACGTCATCCTCTAGCTAGTTTTTAAGTTTGAGGGCTTCTTCCTGCATAAAAGGGGCTCGTAAATCCCTCTCTAGATATCGTGGTGGTGGAAATTGTGGATATATGAAAGTTGGACTTGGTTTAGCAGGAGGATATAAAATGAGGTTCTTCGTGATACCCCCTCTAGTGATTTTCATATTACCTATTCGACATCCTATGTACGCATCTGCTGTTGCAAGCCATGGCCTGCCCAATATCAATGAATGCCCTTCAAGTCCACCTCTTGGATTGATGATGAGGAAGTCCGCCAGATATTCCCAAGAGTCGACAGAGATGGCTATATCATGTAATGTGCCAACTGGTTGAACAACCGATCAATCTGCCAACTGCAGCATTATTGATGTGGGTTCGAAGGAGTTAAAACCCAAGGTATTGCAGGTTTCCATAGTTAGGATGTTGATGGCTGCTCCCAAATCAACTAGTGTATTGGGAAAAGAACATCCCTGGATCTGAACTGTCACTATGGGATTCCCCGGATCTTCATATTTAACTGGTTCTTGTCTACCTAAAATTAGATGAGACAAGGCTCCTACCACGCAGACTGTTGATGATGGATTTTTTATTTTTCTGACGGGCTTTCTCCCACATAGCTACTTGATCATTTTTTCATAGATTGGGATGTCCTGAAGAACTTGCAAGAGTGGAATCTTGATATATAAATTATTAAGTTCCCCTACAATGTCGAAGTTGGGATATACGATCGGTTTTGCTATCATCAATCTTTCGGGGAACGGAGGGGAGGGCGTTGCATCCTTATCAAGATCTTGTGATTCGACTGTGTTTCCCCCTGCTCGATTTCTTCTATTATTACCACAGTCGAAGGTGTTATTGCTGGTTGTTTTTCACTGTCCTACTCTTGAAAAACGTTATTTTCTTCAGGAGAGATTATTCGCCCCGACCTCAATCATAGTTCGTTGCACCCTACCAAGCTGATATCTCCTTCTCCATTCTCCATAATCTGGACGAGCTGAGCCAATCTGTTATTTGGATTTGGGTGAGGTTGGGCTGATAGTTGAGGGCACAATTGGGATTGTGGATTTTGGGACAATTGGAGTGGTGCTTGTAATGTAGGTTGAGTTTGAGGGGCCATCCCCATGGGTTGGTTGTTTATCCCCACGGGGCACTGCCAATTCTGATTCCAATTTGGGTTTTGGGCAGTCATGTTGGGCCACTATGAAGGGTAGATGTTTTTATTTGAGTTTTTCCAGGATGAGGTGGGATATTGTGAGTTAGGCCAAGTGGAAGTTGCAGTTGGTTGATTCTGACAAGTAGGATTTGCAGCAGGCTGGTTTTGCCAAGTGGGATTTGCAGGTGGGTATTGTTGGGGCTGCCAGTTTTGATTAGTAAATGGCTGACCCTGCCATGTGCTACTAGGAGCTTGTTGCTGATTATATTGTCCGGAGAAAAAAGAGGAAGGGTCCTGCAATGTATTTGGAGGTCGATTATGCCATTGAAAATGCTGAGCCATCAGATATAATGGCTCTGTTTCTTCTTATGCTTCTCTAAAGACAACTTTCATTCTAGGAAGCAATGGGCACTGTTTTGTGTCATGATCCTTAGCACAGATAGTGCAAACCTGGACCACATCCAAAGGGAAATCCCTTAGACCATGTTTTCTTCTGCACCTGTGGAAAAATATGGCCAACGTTTGTTATGCTTTTGTTTTTTTCTGTTTGGCCTGCAACACATCCAATTGTGTAGTCAGAGTGCTCAGAATATATGTTTTAAAGTTTTCTAAGAGATTACCAACTTCAGCTCGAGTAACACCCCCGCTGGTAATATTTCTATTTCTGGTGAGGGGGATACGCATCCTTGATCTGGTCCATGAACTTCCTCTTGAACACCTGATGCACAATAGGATGATGTCATCATAAGTTTCTTGATAAATTTCACCTTTCCCCATTAAATTCAATGTTTCTACCCATTCATATTTCATAACTTTAATCGGAGTTTCCTTAAGTACTTCACCTAGTAACGTCCCATAGGGTGATCTTTGTAAATTATATTGAAATCTCTCGACATATTCTTCTAATGATTCATTTTCTTTTGCAGTCATTTGAAAGATTTCATCTTTTAAGTCTCTGGTTCTACAATAATCCTTATATTTTGTCAAGAAGGCTTGTTTCATCTCATCCCATGAGTTTCTAGTTCCTCCCCCTAATCCCATGAACCAACGTAGAGATACTCCTTTCAAAGTGGAGGGGAACAATTTTAATTTTGGGGGTTTAGAGGTGTAATCATACCCTCTACATAGGACATCAAATTCAAATAAGAATGCGTCTAGGTCTTCTGAGATTAATCCATGAAAGGTTGGCAAGTTTTGTAGGGGAATTGCCTTCATGGGGGCATTGGTGATTGGATCAACTATCGGGTATTTCAAAGTGGAATTTTGGGGATGTTGTGGATTTGGTTGTGCCATTTGATTGAAAATATGCTAGAAATATTTAGGGATTTCTTGATCCGGATATTTTATTTGAATTGATTGGTTATCTGATCCTCTAGGGGATTTGATTGCACTCCCTCTATCTAGGATTTTGGGTATGCCTTCTTCTTTCACAGGATATTCAGGATCGGGTGGTGAGTCTGTCTTAGCTATCCCACTAGTTTTTCCTTCTCCTTCCTCCAGATTACAAAATTTTCCCTCTCCTAAAGGGTTGAGGGGTGGAAGATCTATGCTCTGAAAGCTTTGCTCAGTCCCTTTAGTTTTGCTATGAATCTCGGCATGGGCTGTAGTTGGTGAAACTGCCACCTGAGGGATTCAGGTAGATTCTTTTCTAGATCCAACCAAAGCTTGAGATCTTCTTTTCGGATGATGTCGTCTATGAAAGTGCTTCTTCCAAGGAGCACCGAGACCTAGGCTTTGGTAATTTTTGGTGGGGGTTTTGGTTTTTCAAGATCTTTCTTCTTAGTCATACACACTTCACACAACAAAAAGGAAAAAGAAAAAAAAGAAAAAAAAAACACCTATGCAACCTCTTAATGCGTCAGCTGGAGGTAGGCACTGGTATAAGCATCTTACTTATTGCCTATGTAGGTTCTTACCTTCCGTCTTCAATACCTCATCCTCTAGAGGCACAATCTATGCTACCTTTGACATTCTTCCCCGACAACGGCGCCAAAATGTTGGGCTCTAAATATGTCTAAAAATAACCTTAGTTTAACATTAATATATCAACCCAAGGATTTGTCTTTTATCTCAAAGAATATCGGCAAAGTCTATGCAGATAGCTCGTAGAGGCTAAAATCATGTAGTGAAAGCAAATCTGAGTTTATCAACAATCAAGTTCCTCAAACATTCAATAGAGATTCTAGGAATTGAAATCTAAAGCTGTGCAATGGAAAGGAACTAATTAATCTATTGAATTCATTTTAAGAGCAGTAATTGAATCTAGATAAAGACTTGCAGAAATGACTATTATTATGAATCAAATTGCTGGAAAGAAAAAGGTGAATTACTCTATCTATGGAAAGAAACAGAGATTGTAATCTAGTCGAAAAGAGACAACAATCATATTTCTATTGAAAGGAACAACAACTATATTCTAACGGAAAGGAACAGCAAATGTAAACTAAGTAAAAGGAACAACAAATGTAAACTAAGTGAAAGGAACAACAAATGTAAACTAAATGAAAGGAACAACAAATGTGAACTTATGAGGAACTGTCATGCATCAAATCTCAGTAATAGGAATTGAAACAACAATCATCTAATGCTTCAGGGAATATCTATTTCTTGCAATTGACATGAAATCATCAACACACTTATGCATTCATTTAACTACTTGTAAAATAAAATCGAATCACAAAACAGAATTTGAATCGATACAATTACAGGTCGAATAGTAGCTCCTTCAGACTGGGCCCTTGGTCCTTAGAAGCACTGCTATTTGAAATTCAGTATATAGAAATGGTAAAACCACTCGAAGATTCTATTGATTTCATAGCTGGTACAACATTTTACAAAAACTGCTAACGCATAGCAATTCTACGTTATGATTTCTTAGGTGCAATTCTTCTCCTCCTTTCAAGATCTATTTACCCCTTATATGTTACAATAATCTGGGTAAATTAAGCTATCCTAAGGATCGAGAGATCCTCAAGATTGATTTACTATTACAATATAAGTAACTTGATCATCTTCAAAACTGCCTTGTGCCATAAAGTCTTCAACCTCCAATAGCTTGCGCATCTCCAAGATTTCCTTTGCTATCTTGGGTTTGACAATATTTAACCAATCCTGTAATAAACCAGACAATTCCAATCATATTTAGGATCTATGTAATCTAACCTTCAACAACAACGCTAAAGAGTATATTATTCATTTTCTATTCTATTTTCTCTTAAATAACCAAAAATTCAATCAAGATGATATCATGAAATGTGTGAAAAAGGAAGATATTTATACCTTTTTCATAACCTAACAACCACCTGACATGAGTTCTTTTATGACATACATCAGGATAGGGGTGGATCACTATAGGCAAATAGTTGAGTCTTTGTGCATGATGGTGAGCATCATAGGCCATGGGCTAGAAAACATCTCCGAGGGTGACACAGATACAAATTCTCATGAGGATGAGCATGAAGGGCTTCCAACAGTGATTAGTATGACACATGAGCAGTTAGCGGGGATTTGAAGTGATAAAATTCCAAGTTTTAAATGGGATCCGAGAGTCCATTTTGTTAGTAGGATGTTTCACCTTATGATGACCTAGGTTGCACCAGAGAGCCACATACTTCACTTTGGGTTGGTTTTGAGTGGGCTTGCAGGGGCTTGTCCTATGGAGCGAGATAGTTTCTCCCTTTTGATCATCATGATCGAGCATGGAGATGGTTGGGCAAATACTACTTCCATAGATGTTATTTTACAGATGTAAATTTTGGACAATAGGTCCAGTTTCCACAGGCATTCCAGCTTGAGGATCCAGGAGTGGGGGATCCAGTATGTACACGGGGAACAGACAGTCACGATCAGAGTAGTGCAATGCCGAAGTGTTGATATTTGGCAGAGACTAGCATGGGAACCATGCATTGTAGGGTTGAGCATTTCATTGGATGATGGAGGCGAGTGGACCCTTTCAAGGGAAAGTTATTTTGACTTTCCATTGAGCTTCATTGTTTAGGAGAGCACATCACTTGAGGATATTTCAGGGAGGTATTGCAGTACCTCAATATGGAAGCAACATGTGCAGTTGGTAGAGACCATGTTGGTCTTGATATGAACTCGAAGGATGGACTCATTCCGGGATGAGGCCATGTGTCATGTGCAAGAGACTCATGGTGTTGATATGTTTCAGGATCATGCTTCACAGGGAATTGCAGTTCAAGTTTTGATTTGGGACCCAAGGGGCAGAGTACATGATAGTTCATCTTTGGATGGAGCCTACTATGTGTCCCACAGGTGGACATGAGACCCCTATATTACATTTGGATGGATTTAGTTATTGCTTGAGCACAAGCAATATTCTAGTAGGGAGGACTGTAATGTCCCCACTTTGTGACACCATTATATTACAGAGTGTTATGATGACCAGAGTAGCCAAATGGAGGTTATAGCGAGTAAAAGGACTATTGAGGGGTATTTTGGGGTTCTGCTTGCATATCTCATCTTATTTCATCATTATGATCCATTCCACACAGCTTGGATTTAGTTTCGTTGCATTCCGACGATTTCCGTGATTTTGAGTTATTTTGGGCTATAGGTTAATTAAATTCACTAAGGAGGTCATATTGGTCATAATTCTTGGAGGAACCCCTTAGTGTAATATCTCATTGGAATCGGGAGGAACAACACGACATGATAGGATGATGAGAAGTGGATTTCAGTGGCCAGGGAAGCCACAAAGAGAGATAAGGTACTTTTTAGAGGTAAAACGGTTAATTAATTAATTAAAGTGATTTAATTAATTAATTAATAATTAAATAAAGAAAAGTCACTTTGGAGAGACAAGGTGAGCAAGGAAGATAAAAGAGAGATAGGGGCATGTGTATGAGGATGCAACGATAGATGCTTATTTGGAGCAGTCCAATGACGCTAGTGACTCTTGCACACTTGTAGAGGCTAGCGACTCTTGCACGCTTTGGGAGGATAGTGACCCTTGCACTTTAGAGGGACAGTTAGATGGACAGGTTGATAACACTTGTGCTTTAGCAGTCATATCACATAGTGTTGATGACCTTACACTTTAGCAGAGTGGTGATGCTAGTAGAGATCCACACGTGTTAGCACCTAGACATGATGAGGTTCCTATGGTGACCGTGACACAGTTGGTACCTTCTTAGACACCTATGATAACCATGACACAAGAGGATATCAGTGGAATTAGTGATATAGTAGTGGAGCCCTGAGCATGGATTTCACACCAGGAACATATGGACCTTCACGAGAGACATGACTTGGAGACAATTGATCTTACACATGCCTATGAGGAGAGTGGGTCATCTCTTTTGGAGGCTCCATTACTTGGTCAGGTTGTGGAGAACAATAGTCGGATGGGACAATTGCTTTCAGGATCGGTCAACAATGATGGAGATGTACCCCTTATTGGTTGGAATGACCCTAACACGTTTCTAGACACATATTTATGGGATCCAAGCGCAGATGATAGTAGCAAGGTGAGTGCACAGGAGGACACAACTGCTCATACAAGATACAATAGTATGATTCAGAGGGAGCTAGTAATTGGTGATGATGTGCAGTCACATATAGTTGGACCCAGTAGCATAGTGGACAGGAGGCAGTTCAATGTTTTATCTTTTGCAAAGAGTGTTGTTGGGGATTCCAGGGTTGACACTAGTAGTGAGGGGCATGAGGTAGCACCTCAACATGATTGTGATTAAGAGTCACGCTACTTGGCAGGACAATTGAGAGTCAGTGAGGACATGATCATGGCAGCCACTAGACACATTGATGGAACACATGCATCGGTGATCGATTGTTGCTGGAGGGCATCGATGGAACATGATAGTTTAGATGGGGAATTTTCCATAGATGACATTCATACTCTTAGGGAGAGAGTGTTTGTGATGAGGACCGACTACCAGTAGTTTTTGATGGAAAAATACTATCTATTTGGGGTTGGTGAGATGTATCACAGGGAACTGAGGGAGCAGGAGTTGGAGGTGGAAAGACTCACTCATGAGTTGGAGAGCACTCGAGGATTCTTGAGAGGCACATAAACAACCCTTCAAGAATCAGATGCTAGATCAGAGGAGCTTCTTGAGGAGATTAGACAAAGATTCACTACATCTATCTTAGTGGAGAGTCAGATATATTCTTCAGTCACATTGCTAGGGGATGTTGGTGGCTTAGATGAGGAGCACCAGTTGATGGAGGAGCATGAGGAGTATCCAGGATCACTGATGAGAATGGAGAGTTATCATCCATAGGTGCATGAGCTACCCTCCACGAGGATATTTGAGACAGTCGAGCACTCTCATACGCATGGGAACTCCAGAGCCAGGGGCAATTTTGAGGACACTTCCATTTGTGTCCCAGGAGTGGTTGACCTTCATGTAAAGGTTGACCCAGTAGTACACCTAGGACCCATGATGCTGCAAGAGTATACAATAGATTACATGAGTATGAAGGTCCATACAGTGGTGAGTGATAGCTCACAAAGACATGCAGAGGTGTACAGTGGGATTCAAAGGGGTGTATTGGCTTGCAGGGAGGAGACACACTTAGTGAAGCATAGGGATGTATCTCCTTTGCAGTAGCACATAGTACTGAGAGATCAACTTCACAGTAGCAACAACCATAGAGGTGATAATGGTTAGAGATTGATGGACAAACATTTTGGGGATTTATCCCCAATTGTATCTGATGATTAGGATTCAGTGATGACTACAGGCGAGTATTTACCATGGGTATCGATGGACAAGCTTTTGGTTGAATCCTTGGGATTAACCAATGCATATGATACTTTCCAATGCTACAGTTAGCTACATATATTTCTATTATCCTTTCCTGACACTTTCATCATTGACAACAACATGGGGGGAGATAGACAGTGGCAGAGGACATGGAGAGTTGTTAGGCCGAGACCACCTGATAGGAGTAATTTTACGGCGTACATCAAGATAGGGGTGGACCACTAATAATAGGAATATAGTTGAGTCTGTGTGCATGATGGTGAGCATCATAGTCCATGGGATATCAGACATCTCAGAGGGCGACACAGATAAATATTCTTATGAGGATGAGAAACATTGATCAGTATGACACAGGAGCAGCTAGCGGGGATTGGAAGTGATAAACTTCCAAGTTTGCCATGGGATCCAGGAGTCCATTTTGTTAGTAGGATGTTTCACCTTATGATGAACCAAGTTGTGCCAGAGAGCCACATACTTCACTTTGGGTTGGTTTTGAGTGGGATTGCAGGGGCTTGTCCTATGGAGTGAGACAATTTCTCCCTTTTGATCATCATGATTGAGCATGGAGATGGTTGGGAAGATACTACTTCCACAAAGGTTCTTTTACAGATGCATCTTTTGGACAACAAGTCCAGTTTCCACAGGTATTCCATCTTGAGGATCCAGGAGTGGGGGATCCAATATGTACACGGGGAACATATAGTCATGATCAGAGTAGTGCAGCGCCAACATGATGATTTTTGGCAGAGACTAGAATGGGAGCCAATGATTGCAGGGATGAGAATTGCATTGACTGATGGAGGCGAGTGGACCCTTGAAGGGGAAAGTTATTTTGACTTTCCATTGAGCTTCAGTGTTGAGGAGAGCACATCACTTGAGGGTGTTTCATTGAGGTCTTGAAGTACCTCGCTATGGCAACAACATGTGCAATTGGTGGAGATTGTGTTGGTCTTGATATGGACTCGAAGGATGGAATCATTCTGGGATGAGGCCATGTGTCATATGCAGGAGACTCATGGTGTTGATATGTTTCAGGATCATGCTTCATAGGGTAATGTAGTTCAGGTTCTAATAATATGGGACCTAAGCGGCGGAGTGTGTGATAGTTCATCTTTGGATGGAGACTACTATGTGTCCCACATGTCGACATGGGACCCCGGTATTACATTTGGATGGATTCAGTTATTTCTTGAGGACAAGCAATATTCTAGTAGAGAAGACTGTAATGTCCCCACTTTGGGACATCATTATATTACAGAGTGTTATGATGACCAGAGTAGCCAGATGGAGGTTATAGTGAGTACAAGGACTATTGAGGGGCATTTTGGGGTTTGGCTTGCATTGCTCATATTATTTCATCATTATGATCCATTCCTCACAACTTGTCTTTGGTTCTGTTGTATTCCGACGATTTTCGTGATTTTGAGTTATTTTGGGCTATAGGTTAATTAAATTCACTAAGGAGGTCATATTGGTCATAATACTTGGAGGAACCCATTAGTGTAATAACTCATTGGAATCGGGAGGAACAACACTACAAGATAGGATGATGAGAAGTGGCTTTCAGTGGCTAGGGAAGCCACAAGGAGAGATAAGGTACTTTTGAGATGTAAAATAGTTAATTAATTAATTAAAGTGATTTAATTAATTAATTAATTAATTAAAGTGATTTAATTAATTAATTAATTAAAGTGATTTAATTAATTAATTAATAGTTAAATAAATAAAAGTCACTTTGGAGAGACAAGGTGAGCAAGGAGGACAAAAGAGAGATAGGGGCCTCTATTCTCTCATTCATGTTGATTATCAGTTTGATATCTGGCTTCTTCCTAGTGAGCCCATGCTCTTGGGGGTTTTGAGGGTTTTGACTTAACAAACCCTAGAGATCAACTCGATGGTGAAAGATCCCACCTATCTTGATCCAGGCTTGGTCACGGAGGTGAAATATTCCTCCCTCGCCATTCTAAATCAGATCTACTTAGCTTCAGAGGGATTCTACACCAGCCATAGGTACAGAAAGAGAGAGGGCACACCATTGAGGGTTTCCAGCAAGGGGGGTGCATTTGTGGAGTTAGAATAGTTAGATTTGGCCAAGGAGAAGGGTTTTTGGAGAATCTAGTTATTGGGTTATCTTGGAAGAGGCCATAGCGCCATTCTTGGTTCCTCCGAAAGGTATTTTGGTGGAGCATTGGATTATATTGAGAGTGGGACGATTTCTCCTAGAGGAGGGCACAATTTTGGAGTGGATCCACTCATGAGAAGGGACCAAGATTCATTCTTAAGCTAGGTACCTATTCTAATTTTCTTCTAGAATCCAGATCTACTCTTCTAGAGGGTTTTACTTGCTATTGATGCCAAGAAGGAAGAGGGATGAATTCTTTGATCTTCAGTCATCCAGGAGGGTGCTTTCCAGTTAGGGGATTGTTCATTTAGAGACTCATATCTTCACCTTTCAGCCTGATATTTCATCAGTGGTTTTCTCTTGGGCCGATCTACACTTCCCATGATTTTCATAGTATTTGGAGGCCTCTAGCAACAGGTCCAAATTGTTGGGTGTTTTCAATTTCCAGCAAGTCACAACTTATCCAATTGGAGGGTTGGCACTTCAGAGGGCAGAGATATCATTTTGTTATTAATATATTACAACCATATGGCCTTTAGAGGCTTGTATCTTCTCTTTTTGATCTTTCTTGAGGATCATCTTCATTTTAATATTAGATTTTATCTATCTTGTACCAAGTCTGCAGATCCATTATATTAGGGTCTTCTTCTATTATGAATAATATCATATCTGAGGTATTTTTGGGTTATCTCTTGTATTGTTGATCTTGCATATTGTTGAGGTATGTTCCATTGCTATATCTATTTTGATTATTGCTGCAAACACACATTAAACCCATCAGTATAAGACCTAGCGCAACTCATAAGACTTAAGACTGTAAAGTGTTTGACGAAATGCCACAACTAGAAACAGTTTAAAAATTCATGGAAAACACAATGTTCTTGGCACCTTGGCTTGGGAACATTACATTTACATTGAGGGTACTTTGTTATTGCATATGTGATCGTCGATCGAGATGGAATATGGCCCTTCAGATCATCAATCGTATCTCATACCTCATCCAAAGCCTTGAACCTTACCTATGCCAATCCTCATAGAACTTAATCCAATAGCCAATTGTTGTCTTATGGATCCAATTTGGATAATTTGTAGTAGCCAATAGGGAGATAGAAAAAAAATGTCACTAAAATAGTGCAATTCCATCTAGGAAACCAACTTCCCAAAGTTGCTCGGGCTTATCGTACAGCTTGGAAAACTACTATGGGATTTAATCCTTATGAGCTAGTTTAAGGAAAAAATGTTCTCTTGCCAATAGAGTTTGAGATTAAAACTCTTCGAACAACTATTAATTTGTGGATTGATATTTCAGTTGCACAACAAGAACACCTTTCCCAACTAAAAACATTATATGATTTTAGTCGGAAATCTCTACAACACGCTTAAACTATGTAGTTGCAACGAATTTGTTGGCATGACGAAGGAAAAAATATTTTCTACAAGGTTACTGAGATTCTAAGGGAAATATTTGTACAAGATGGTTGTATCCTTACAAGGTGAAAATTTTTGAACAACAATGGCATTGTCTAGTTATGAACCATTGACATTGATAGGATTCCCCTTATGGTCAATGGGAACCACCTCAAATTATACAAGTGACCAAAATCTAAGGATGTGTCATACTTGTAGGGACATTCGTACTTGAATTTGATTAAACGCCTTCTATGTAACACCCCAAGTGCATCACATTGGTTCTATTGATCCTGCATTTGGTTAGTTGTCAATTAGTATGCATCTTGTGATTTTTGTTAGGAAATTATGTTTCATACTCATGATCCCCTTGTTGATTTCCTCTATTGATGCTGACTTATTTTGAATAGTGAAATATATGTCGGTGGTTAATTATTACCATGAGTATCTTGTTGATGGCATGCAATGAGTTTTCTTTTTTAATAATTTTGAATATTAATTCTCACCTCGATGATGATGATGATGATATGTATGTATGTATGTAAATTAAGGTACCTTCTCTTATGACCCATTTCAATTCATCAAGATTATGATGATTCATGTATTATATGTGTATCTATGTTGTTGGAAAAAGATAACCTATTGCAATTTGATACATTGATGAAGAAATTTGGAATCACATCCAAGGGAAATATGCTCATGTTCAATGATGGTGATCACCTAATCCTAGAGCCCGGGGAGACTTGGGAAGAGAAAATAACTTGAAAAATTCTTTCCAAAGTTAATTGGGGAAAAATATTAAAGTGAGAAAATTATAATTCACACTTTAATTGCTTTATGACACTTGTAAATTTGTCCCTAAGATAAATTTCACCCAAGAATAATATGGTAGGAAATGAGAAGGCCAAGAGGAATTCTTTGGAAGGAGATACCACACCCTTGAGAGATTAGAAAAGAGGTATAGTGTTGTGTTAGGGGGTTGGCCAAGGAGGGATGTTGAGGTTATTATGTTTGAGTAAGATATTTGATTCTGGATTTTGTTATTGGGGGAGCATAATAATCGTTGCTTTAACCTATTTTATGTGTATTAAAGAGATTCAAAGTGTACTTTCCTAACCAAGGGTATTAATGCTCATTGAACCTAGCCATTGTTATTATTTTTAGGCCCTTAGGACTCCAGTGTTGTATATGATACTTGGCTAGCCAGGGGTCTTCATCAAGGGAAGAGTGGTAGTAAGATCCTTGTAGAGGTTCATCTAGCCATGTATGATACTTTTCTATCTAAGGGTATTCATCAATGACTAGCAGTGGTGACCCTGTAAGTCTAGGAGTCTCTCTACCACATTGCGGTTGATCAATTAGATTCTTGATTTTTGTGATTACTATGTGAATTGAGTGAGCCATATATTGAGTGCTTTGTATTCCTATCCCTCACTTCAATGATCTTAAGCCTAACTTAGGGGGAAACACCTAATTTAGGTGGCTTCATTGGTTGGGTGGAAAGATATCTCTTGGATGCAATCATCCCCCACAAAATTGATAATGTGATAGAAGTATACTAGTTTGGACTAGTGGTTGATCATCGACAAGGCATGGGACCTATATGTACTTGATGTGTTTGTTTTTCTATTACATTTATCACTTGATTGATTTACTTACTTTGCAGTTATGATGTGTAGCCTTAAAAGTTAGAATGGTCTTGCTAGTTAATTGTTGTAATTAATGTTCTAGAATTAATAAAATTGTGTTTAAAATTTAGTGTGGTTTTGATCTGTAATCTGATATGGATATTCCACAAGAAAAGTTCGTCACAACAGATCTTATAATATTATGAAATCTTATATTTATTCAATTTATTTCCTTAGATCCCAAATTTATTATCTCTAGCTTATGGGTTGAATTTAAGAAATCTAAAATATAAGAATGAAAGAACATAGACAAAATACACACCATCCACACAAACGAACACAATATTTGACTTGAGAAACCCAATATGGGAGGAAACTCAGCTAGAAGGTGAGGTTATGCTTTGCTCTATTTGCTTCAGTTATAAAATGCACATACAAAGGAATGAGAACTCACTATGGAGTTACCTTTTGACACTGTGGCCTGAGCATCTACTAAAAAATCCTCCTCCTCCTCTGTTATGCTCACAAAATACCACTTAGATTTTTTTCTCGACTATGGAACAAGATACATTGCAAAAGAATGGAACTCCTTCTCCTCCTAGCGATTCAATATTTAACATAGCCCGATAGCCATCTAGGGGTAGGGTTTCGACTTCCTTAACCCTCAATTGTGATAAGGTTTTTGAAATTGTAGAATATTCATGAAATTCCACACATGGCTAGCCCCATATGTGTTAGTGATGAGGATGATGCGACATCCTCTCATACCATGGTGGTCAACACAATAGGTCAATTTGTGGGAGGCATAACGTTTGCATATGAGCTTTGATTAACACAATTTTTGCGCCATTGGAAAGGTATCTGAGTGTATATTAGCATCAAGGGGTCCTAGCTAAATATAATAAATCTTTGACCCCAAAACATGTCGTTTGATGCCTCAAAATGGCTCCAGAAGGTTTCAAACCCCAATTTTCCAAACTAGGACCTACCGCTAAAATTACAGTGCAAGTTGATTCCTCATTTTTTTTCCACTCTAAAAACATCAAGATAGATGACAAATAATATATGATCCCATCTGGATCATGTTCTAACTTAGAAAAAATTTTGATACAGGTAACACCCTCTTGGGAAGGAGGGGTGTTACTTTCCAACCTACAATTCATACTAAGCTAGTCGTCATCTCAAGCTTAATTTAAAAATGAATTAAAAAATAAATCTTGTGATGAAAACCTTCGAGCATTATACGAGAAGGGATGCTAGAAAACTGATGTGATTGTTTACTCCCTTGTTAAAAATAAATAAACAACTAAACAACACACTACATAGATCTTCAAAGTTTTGTTGAGTTCCATTTTTTGGTTACTTTTCAACATCTCTCCTTGTTGAGTTCTAGTTCTAGTTATCATTCAATGTTATGGTCTCTGATTCTGCTCAAAAGGATCTCCTACAAGCTACAATATTTTTTTTCACATTATTACTTGCTATAGAGTTCCTCACCATTACACCGCTGGCCTTTTCCTTCAACAAAAAACCACAAGTTGCATAGTAATTCTGGTATTTTCACTCTTTCTTTTCATTGATGTTCTTTATTCAAGAATCTTGCTGGTAAAAAATGCACATATCCCAAGAATCAATTTCCTTTCCATTATCTTATTTCCCAACCATTTAGTTGTTTGTTGAGATGATCAAACCTTGAGATGTGGGGTGCACATCAACTGTGTGGCATCCTTGGCTGACTTATCTACTACTTCAATAAAGACAATTTAGTTGCATTAAGTGGGGCTATCGACAGTTAAGTGAACATGACAAGAAGAAAGGACAATTGAGTTGATATGATGGAAATTGTTATCACTGCATTGGGAAGTTCTTTTCCACATGCAGGGAATGGATTGTGTATTATCAAAATATGTATGATAGGGCCCAAGATTATATGTAGATAAATAACAATAATGGTATGTAGATGAATATACAAACACAAACCTTTTTCTTATTGGTGCTCCTTCTCAGAGTCCTTCCAACCCCAAGGTGAATGGAGGGGTTACAGCAGAAGAAGAATATCCTACAAACGCAGTGGAAACACTTATACTTGTAGGACAAAATATAACTAGACCTCAAGGAATAAATGTTGGATGCCATGTGAATTTTGAATATGCAACACCTCTCCCTAGTGACGTGTTAGTAGAGTTAGAACAAATCTGTGCTAAGTTGACTATTGCAGCAGTAGAGACAAGTGTAAAATGGTTTCTTTATTTTATTAATACTATTGCTTTATTTTATGAGAAATAGTTTATTACCCTCTAAACTCATAATGATAAATTAAAATGGTAAAGGAGAGAGCATTTGTTTCTTACATGGATCACAAGATACCATTCAAATGTTAAGGGAGAGTAATCAAACATTAAAGAAATCCCAGGAGGATGAAAACAGAATACATAATGCAAAAACGGTGTCTAAAGAAGGGGAATTAGCTTCAAATACATTGACCTGTCAGCAACCCTCTCCTCTTTATACTATGTATTTGAAGGAGCGATGGTATGAGCTCTAACTAGAAAGAATTGTTTCAGATTTTCCATTTGACACCAAGAGCACCATAAGTACCCCAATCTACTTATAATTTTTGCATCCTTTTCTTGAAACATGAACCAAATTCTCCTTCTTTTCTATTATTTTGCCTATCTACTGGTATAATGATCATTTTGGATTCCATGCATTTCAACTTGGAAATTTCACATATTAACAAACATTGGTGTTAAATAGTGAGTAAAATACATGAATTTACATGTGAGGAAAGTGTTAACAGTCTTGTTTCAGGATATCACTGGATCTTATTCATCTTTATTGCAGGAACTTCGATATGCTAAGAAGTCTTTATGGTCAAAATAGTTATTCACAACACATTGACGAGTTCTTTCAATCTGCCACTGAGATCAAAGCATGGCCAAAAGACGATTTCATGTACGTTCATGAGTTTGGCATAATGTGTTGCAAAGCTTGGCTAGAAGTCCATTTTGTGTGAAAATATGCCTTATGAGCAAATAAGTCAAGGAAAATGTGCCTATCTACACTCACAAAATAAGCAAATTTTGTGTGTGTGTGTGTGTGTGTAGATAGGCACTCGTTTGTGGATGTTCATAAAAGGGGGCCCAAGTAGGTTGGGTCGTTGGAAGGATGTGCAAAAAAAAATTAATGAAAGGAGCGAGAGGGCTTTCAGAATATCCAAAAGAGTATTCATAGTATTGGTATGTAGAGGAGTGGTGGTGTGGGTTTGCTCCTTGATAACTTGGGTTGGTGGAGAGGGTTTGTCATCCTCATGAATTGTTAAAGGGGTCAATTAAGATAAATGGGTGGAGGAAGAAGTAGAGAAGTGGTGACCAATGTCATCCTCGTTGCACCTAAAGGTGAACTAGTTGCGAGGGCACTAACATATTTCTCCCTTTCATGGCGGGGAGGTGTATTTAAGGGATGTGAGAAGTGAAATATATGCAAAAATTAATCTAGGGGAAGCTACACCATCGTAATTGTGCATATTTTGAGATAGTCTAACGAATTAGTTATGTAATATATGAAAATATTGATTTAGGGGAAACCACAACATGTTGGTAGTCTATATTTTAGGCATGTTTAAGCATGTAGTGAAGGATTACTATTATTCAAATGAACACAACCACAAAATGCAGAAAAATCATCTTCAAGCACAAAATCAAAATTGTAATTATATTTAGGGGAATATCCTATTTTTTTATACAATGATTTGCTTCCCCTCATTCCATAAACTTATGCACAACATATTATAAGTGAGCTAGTTTGAGATTGCAACCTCTACTTGATTTTATCTAATTCTCCTATAGAGAAATTTTCCTTATATAAGGTAAATAGTAGCCCTTTAGTTCTAAAATAGGATCATCACATTCCTTTAATTGGATAGATAGATTATTCCAAGGAGATATTGGGACCATATAAGGAAACCTATTTTGTGAGAGAAGAAGGACGTCACCAAACCATCCTTGAAAGATGGAAGGAATAAAGCCCCAAGGAAATAGAAAATATGTTTTATTCTAATTAGGTTTTTCATTGGTATTTTGAGTTCAAGATTCTTAGGGTAATAAGTGTTCATATTGTACTTCTTTCTTAGTGGCATTTTTAGTGTATGTACATGTTTGACATAAACAAACATATTTTAGATATATTTCCATTTCAAAACGACTACAAATTTTTGATAGGGGTTTTTACTCCCTTGTGGAGACCAATTTAGATTTGAGTATATATCAATTGCGCATATTTCAAATGTTCTTGTTAATCATATCATTTGGAATGAGACATTTGCAGGTGTTTTTTTTATATAAAATTAAATTCTCATCATTTTTGCCTCTTTCCAAAGAAAATGTTAGTCCAATTTAGATTAAGATTTGTTTTTCCCAAATCCACAAGCACATTTGAGAATTTCTAAGAAAATGGTTTTACAAATTACATTCACATGTGAGATGACTATTTCTATTTTCATATCAAATGGAAAAAACAACTTTCAAAAATCATGGCATTTTTGGAATAATTTTTTCTGTTCTCATGTTACTACAAAATGAAAAATGTATTACTTGTAAACCAATTATACAAGACTAGGGGAAAACACTTCACAAGCCTACAAAAATACCATACTAAATCTTCCATCCTTGAATAACCTATGAGATTCTTTGCCACGCATAATTTATGCCACTTCCCCTCTGATGTTGAAATGCACCTTCAGGAAATCCTTTTGAATTTTGTGTTAGCTTTCTCAAAATATATTACATTTTTTGAAACAATTAAAGGACAACACAAATAAGTCTTGCACAGTAAAAAAATGGCATGCATACATGTATGCATTTGATTTGAAAGGATTCTATAACATGAAATCTCAACAAGGTATAAAATAACTGTAGGATAGTATTTTCTATTGGTTTGAAGTGTTTAAGAAAATCTATCGTTGAACCAAACTTCTTGATTGATTGCGTTTAGAGGCACATTCTACTGCCTAATATTAGGTCAATGTGTGATTGGCTCTTCGTAGAACTGAAGTTAAGATGGGTCATATTAAGAACTTACTGCCAAATTTGAATGTGTGTTTCTCTATATCCTATTTATTTGCATAATTCATTAAACACATAAGAATCATCTGACATCAAGAACATGAGTACATTATTCTTCTGTACTCAAATATGGATCTAATAATCATGATTACCTAGCTAGTAAACCTTAGATTATTCACTTTACTTCATCCCTTCAGTCGAAACATATCATACACATAAATTTGATTCATATGCAGTCATGTATTAACATGTTATAATTTACTGTGACTCCACAATCCCATGTTGTAGACCTGATAAATCCTCCACTAATTAATTACATAGCATTTCATGCTTGGAGGCCATGCATGGATAACCAAACTAATAGGGAAGTTGTATCAACAGATACATTGGAATCCATGAATATTTAGTCAGCATTGTTAATGGGAAAGGAAGTTGGGGTCAATTTCCTTTGTCCAAGACTCCAACCCTCCAATAATATCACGTGCAACATGGAAACCTCTGTTGCACGAATATTGAACAACTCTTTGAGAATTATTGCATCTTCTACAAACAACGTATAATGGAATTCTAGAACAAATTTGATCGCCAGTGGTTCCATATGACTTTTTAAACTACAAGGATTCCTTAGATGATTTTTTTTACTGAGACATAACTTGTATCTTCTTGGATTAGCCGGAGTTGAGTCTCCAAACGTAATAATGAAATGTTTATAGAATTTGGCAAAGTAGCAATTTTGTAATGGTGGTCCTCTCATACATTGATTAAAACAAATGGCTTTCCACTTTCTTGATGTTCCATGAATTCTCTACTCATAGACCTTTGAGAAGATGGAATAACACATAATTTTCAAGTGGCATGAATTAAAATGTCATTTCAAGCAACCAAAAAAATATTATCACGGGCAAGGGTAATGTTTTGGGACATGTACCAAACTTCAACACAAATAATTCAAACTTCATATCAGTAAGTACAACATAGAATAGCATGGAAATTAGTAACAAAATGCTTACAATGAAATAATGAACATGGTTAGAATAGAACCTTCAGTGAAACAACAAACATTGTTAGAATAGAACCCTCAGTGACTAAATGTTTCAAGAATATTAGATGTGCATGTTGATGATTTTTAGACTTTGGCAAGAGATTGTTAGATTGCAGATCTGCTCAAAAACAAAATATGTTAGTCATCATTTCATTTTGTTTCAAAAAATGAAGCTCAGTTTTATTAACTAGTAGAAATGTCCAAAGAGGAAATATGTTGCTTAAAGTTAACTATACTTCTATCCACATTGTTGATTTGTTGGTGGTTGAAATCTAGAAAATAGTTAAAAAAAAAAAACATTAAATGTATGTGGACATGTTTTACATTAAAAAAAATTGCAATGTTGTCTATAATCTATAATCAGTATAGATTTCCCATGGCTTGCTTAATATGACCCATTTATATTCTTAAAGGTCTAGAATTGTGAAAATGTAAACATTACTAGTGTTATCCACCGAACTGCTTTCAGAAATCCATCAACATCGGAACAATGCTATTCACATTAAACACTTTTTCTTCAACAACTTGCATATTGAAGAATTATTCTAATTTTTATCTTGAGCACAAAAATAATGTATGGTCTTATGTCTTACGTGCTAGGACGCGTCCCTTCACAAAACTTATGTTAGATTTCTCTCCATAAATTGAACATAGATCTCAAGCTACAGAATGTACTTTTTTCACTTATTATATTGTACTAATAAAACTATACCATTCATCTTCTATACGTGGAAACTTATTGATAGATAAACTTTCTAGTAACGGTTATGTCTCAGATGCATAATAGGTTTTCCAAAATTGATATTCAAGCCTCTTTCTTTCTGTCTTATATGCTCCTTTTAAATTTGTGTAAATAATGACGTGTATAACTTCTCCCTTGTCAACCCCTTCAAATGTCTATCACACTTTACCTCAAATATCAAGCAATGGCATTGGCATGCAATAACATATTTTTAAATCCCTTCACTTGTGAACACATCCAAAACTCAGCTCACGCACAACATTCTCCATTCAAGTTGTATTGAATAGTTAATTGAATCCATTAGAAAAAAAAAATGATTCTCTCTCTCAAGCTAAGTTGCAAGGTACATGGAAATAGATATGAGTTTTCGAAACATATTTGCATTGGAAAGTGAACCACCCAAAATTTGGAAATTAGAAAACATAGAAACACAACTTAGTAAACTTATCATTGTGAATTAGTCCGCCTAATCCAAGGGAATCCAAACCATGAACTAGTGCGCTTAACTCAAAGGAATCTAAATCAAGCACCTGTTAACACAGAACTAGCCAAATACCCAACAACAACCCCTATGGCATATATATATATATATATATATATATATATATATATATATATATATATATATATATATATATATATATATATATATAACATTATCTTGAAAGGTTGAATAATTGATCAATAAAACTTAAATGACAAGTTCATTTCTACATTAATGATAACATTATGCAAAATGTGGAAAATAAAAAACATCCTTTATAAATGAGGCTATATATCCAAAATGATCCTTTGTAAATGAGGTTATATATCTAAAATCATGCTTTATATATGAGGCTTATGTGTTGAAAATTGAAATACAACATGAGATAAAGCCTAACACTTTCCATCTCATCTTCATATTCATCTATTAAAGTAGAAGAAAATTCACATTCATCGATGGATTGTGGATTGGAAGAAGTGTTTCCAATTATATTTCTAGGTTTCTCAAAATTTAGTGCAGCGATAAATAGTTCCAACTCAAGGAATTCAAGATCCACATCCCAATATTTATAAGGCCCACTTATATAT
>ML780061.1:480230-491100 GCA_009831015.1 Picea engelmannii
TAGGTTTCTCAAAATTTAGTGCAGCGATAAATAGTTCCAACTCAAGGAATTCAAGATCCACATCCCAATATTTATAAGGCCCACTTATATATTTTGGACCCCTATGAGATGCAAGGCAAAGGTTGGAATGCACAAAGAAAAGAGCCTCAACCTTTTGTGAACCCAACCTATTTCACTTCATGGAATGGATACAAACATAGGTGCTCCAATTCCTTTCTATCGATGAAGACCTTGCTACTTGTGAAAGAGTATGAATGGAAAAGGTTTGGAAATGTGCACCATTTTCTCAATGAAAAATCTGCCATCTAATGAGACTCATTGTGATTCTCTCATCCAAATATGATATCTTTGAATATTCATCCAATTCAACAATAAAACTAACGAATTCTTCGTTCACCTCCATTTGTAAAGAATCTGGAAATATACTCAAAATAGATTTCTTCACTCCATTGGCCACCTCCTTATCTTGATGTGGTACTTTTCTCTTCCCATTTCTATGAGCAAAGACGTGTTCATCATAAAAACTTAGATTCAGTGCAGTGGAGTGTTCACTTAGTTCCTCCTTTGAACAATGATTCACCTCACATGCTCAACGAAATCAACATAAAAAAAATAAAGAGAGGACGACTCTTGTGAAATGATTTCCATGATTTTATCAACCACAATATCCATGTCATCACAAACCTATCCTAAGAAATGTGTGTATGTGTCTGCACTTAGGAGAAGCTCAAACATAGGTGATATGAACTTGAGCAAGAAATCTATCTTTCTCCACCAATCCTCTCAATCAATAATCTGAGCATCATACTTCCACTATTTCAATTCCATGTCTCCACTCACCCCAAATAGAAGCCACCACCATAGTCACCAATGCATATTTAACCTCAACATGACATCATGACATGATGAAGTTTGATCTGACTCACATGAGACTGGGACATGGGGAAAGCAGGACATCAAGATACGAGTATCTAACACGAACATGTCGACTCCTAGAACTGGACATGAGGGACACATTATATATATATATATATATATATAGAGAGAGAGAGAGAGAGAGAGAGAGAGAGAGAGAGAGAGAGATTACAAATACAAACATGAAATGTAGATACAACTAGTTAATACATCAATGTCAATGTTAAAAGATGATCAAACACACAAGAAATTAGAATATTCAATACACCTAAAATGGAAGTTTAGAAGTTGAACTATAAACTATTGTTTTCTCATTGAGTCATTTGATGTCATCAAAGTCAAAATGTATAACAAAGATATTGAATCACAGATACTATATGTGGGAATGCCAATGGAAAATACAAAATATGGTAGATACTATAACCATAGATGTAAGAATTTCATAGTTTGTTACTTGTCCTCCTCCAAATCAAAATCACCAAGATCACCACCACTGCCACTTCTCTCTCCTCCTCCTCCTCTATATCCAATCCAATATTTACATTTGTGAGTGTGGAGGATGACCCCTAAAAAGGATCACCATCATAAAAAATTATTGTTTCTAGAACTAATTCATTAAGATCTAAGTTGGGTAATTCCAACTCAACATTTTTGTCCAAACCCATATCATCAAGAAATACATCCCAAATATTTGTCTTCCTATTCAACCATGCATTCTTCATCATTTAAATAAGATAAAGGTTGGAGCACTCATACACCATTGTCTCTGCTCTAGACTGCTCAAGACTTCTCTTCTTCAAAGTTTGCAAATTCCCATATGTGCTAATTGATTGGTGTCTAAAACATTAGTACATTTCTAGGGAACATGTCAGACATGTGTTTAACATGTGTCCTAGCATGTCTAATATCTGACACACAATATAGGGACACACAGGCCTTAGGGTCTTGTCTTGTTTCCTAATTTGAGGCATATATTATATTGAAAACTTTCAAAAACTATGATCTAGAGCATTCTTGAAATATTGCTTGAAACTAGTGGTGGTTGGTGATGAATTTTATAATGTCTGTAGCCTTCCTTGTGACCTCTTTGATAATGGAATTTTAGTCTCAAAATCCTCTAAAATTAGATTTAAATTATGGACAATGCAAGGAGTCCAAAAAATGTGATTATACCTACTCTCAAGGATCAAAACTATTGATCCAGATTGTGAAAGGAATGAAATATAAAATAGAAAAGTAAATGTGACAAAATAAAGTAAAGAGAATAATATGACAAAAATCAACTCTTTATTAAATGAAAAAATCCTTAGAACTACATCATGAATGAATTTCCTCATTTACAAATGAGATTCCCGTATATATAGTACTTATAGGGTGCCTCGTAGGAGTCATGTATTTTCATTAATATTTCATTGTTATTTGTTTTATTTTTCAAATACCATGGGTCACAAAAAACCATGGATGAATACCATGGGTTAATTCCATGACACATGGCTTTTCTCCACTCTATTATTATTATTATTATTCTCCCACCAATACCATGGGTGTGTTGAATAAATTATTGTCATTGATGTCAAAGGTAAGTATTCAAATATAAATATTCAAAGGAAACTTGACTTTAAGAAATACAAAGTGGAAGTGGATCATAAATGAAGTTATGTGAAAGTGGATTAGAAGTGAAGTTACATGAAAGTGGATTAAATATAAAGTTAGTAAAAAGTAAAAGTGGATTAAACACGAAATTATGTAAAAGTGGATTAAAAAGTAAAAGTGAATTAAAAAGTGAAAGTAGAGTAAAAGTGCACATGGTTTTAAAACCTATGGTGGTATTTTTCCCATGGTATGTTGAAAAGTAAATTTAAAAAAAAAAAAAAAAATTATTTATTTATTTAATAAAGGTCATGTATTTTCAAATGTACATGACTTTTCATGTAGAGTTAATGGTAAAGTATAAGAGGAGAAGAGGATTGTGAAAAATAGTGCGTGGGTGAATGTTAGGGTCCTAACCCGCACATTGGTAGAACAATATATTCGGATGTAATAAAGGTCAATATTAATAAGGCCTTTCAATAAAATAGAATAAAGCGGATGTAAGAAGACCTAATAGAAGCTTTCGCTTCTAGAAGGATCTTCCTCTAGATGCTTCTTTTTAGAATAAATAGGAGTCAAGGGTATGAGAACCCTAGCTTGGATATTATTGTAATAGAGCTCTGCTCAACTGGAGGTTGCCCCCTTGAAGAGGCCCGTGAACATTGCTTTCAGATTCAAAGTGCTATTTTTGTTGTTATTCTTATATCATTTCAGTGTTATTGTGGTGAATGTTCTGGTTATATTGTTGTTATTCTGCCATTACTAGCATTTTATTTTTGTTTTGCATATATTTTATATCTAGTATATTACAAGTGGTATCAAAGCACTTTCCTCAGCAGAAAGTGTGGGTTAATTTTTTTTTTTAGGGTAGAGACGTATTTTGGCATCTTTAAGCCACGGAGATCTGTCATTACGTGCATAAACCCACGGTTGAGGGATTCATACATGCATGAAATACAAGTGGTACTTAAGCGCACATATGTTGGCCACCCTTGTAACCCCTGTTGGTACCCCTTCGAGTGGTAGGGCATCAGACAACACATGTGTACGGATCGGCCTAGATTACCTGAAGCCCTCTTTAGATAAACCGGTCGGCTGCCTGACTGCTATAGTGTCACCAAGAACAACACTCAGGAAGATACTCTCCAGTACCTAGGTAGTCGGGTAGTACGGCTAAGGGTACGGTCTATTTCAGACCTATTCCATTGGATTCATATCTTTGCCCTTATCACATTCATCCATATCATTTTTTCGACAATTTTTTTTTTACCTCGTCCGCCCCTTTTTAGTCCCCCCATCCTCATGGCCCATACTCGTAGCCAAGACTTGGAAGCTCTCTTCAACACCTTTCAATCTAGTCTCATCGAGACCCAACAAGAAGTGAAACAACTCAGTGCCAATGTTGCCGCCATCAATACAACCATGTAGTCCTCAATGGGTGAAATCAAACACGACCTCACCACCCAGCTTGAATCAGTCTTTTCGGCACTCTGCACCAAACTGCATATCCCTACAGATAACCCTTCCTCTTCCTCACCCCCACATACTGAAGGTGACCATTCCTCTCATTCCCATACCTTGCAGAACCATCACTTTCAATGTGACCTACGCCTTCCACGGGTGGATGTGACCAAATTTGATGGCTCAAACCCCACTGGTTGGGCAACCCAAATGGAACATTACTTCTCTTTATATAGCATTACAGATGACTTGGCCAAACTCTGGTATGGTGTTCTCCATCTAGATCAAGAACGTTAGCAATGGTGGCAATGGAAAAAAAATTCTCGTCAAGGGTATATTTCTTGGACACAATTTGTGGCAAAGCTTTATGAATGCTTTGACACTGACACCAACCATTTGGGCCATTTGACAGAGCTGAAACAATTAGGAACAATGGAAGACTTTATAGCTACCTTTGAGTGCCTAGCTTTTAGAACAGAGGGCATGTCTAATGCCTTTTTCCGAGAGTGTTTTATCAACGGCCTCAAGGATGAAATTCAGGCCCATGTCCTCATGGCTCGGCCTGAGAGTTGGGTGGAGGCTACCAAAAGAGATAAATAAGCACAACAGGTTGTATCTTCTCAAAACCGCAAACCCTCCTTCATCCCTCGCCCTAAACCAGTAAATCCCACTACTCCCTCTACTCCACTAAAGATCCAAAAATTGACTCGGGCTGAAATGGTTGAACACCAACTCAAAGGCCTTTGTTATAACTGTGATGAAAAATATTTCATGAGCCACAAGTGTAAAGAACAAAAGATTTTTATGGCCATCTCCAAGGAGATTTCGGAAGAAGATGAAGAAACTCCCTCTATGTCTGAATCACTTGAATCCATTGACATAACCCCTCCCTTAGACCCTCCCGAAGTAGAACCAGTCATTTCCCTCAATGCTCTCACTGGATTCTCCGCTCCCCAAACCCTCAAGATAATCGGTTACATCAAGCATCGGAAGGTCATCATTCTGGTTGATAGTGGCAGCACCCATAATTTTATTCATCGTCGCATTGCCCATGAAACTCATTGCTACATCCATGCTGTCAATAATTTCCAAATCATGATTGCCAATGGTGGTTCCATGAAATGTGGAGGGTGTTGTGAAAATGTGTGTCTCCAAATTGGTGACTACCACCTGAAATCCCATATTTTTGCTATCGACATGGGAGGTTGTGACATTGTGCTGGGTGCAGAATGGCTAAGGACTTTGGGTCCCATTCTCATGGATTTTAAAGACTTAACCATGCAATTCAACCAAGAGGGCCACTAATATAAGTTCCAAGGCATCACTGCTAGTTCACCTAAGATCATTAGTTCCCATCGCATCGAAAAGCTGCTCAAAAAGGGTCATTCTGGTGTTATCACCCAACTTCATGCCATACAAGCAACAAAGACACCCTCGATACCGCAAGACCTCCAAGCCATCCTTTCTAAACATCAATTGGTCTTTTCCACTCCCCAAGGCCTCCCTCCTTCCCGTGGTGTTCATGATCATTCCATTCCCCTTGTACCAAGAAGCCTTCCTCTCAATATCCGTCTGTATCGTCACCCCTTTTCCCAAAAAAATGAAATTGAGAAAATGGTCCAGGAACTCCTTAATGCAGGCGTTATCTGCCCTAGTACGAGCCCCTATTCATCTCATGTGGTCATGGTCCTGAAGAAAGAAGGTTCTTGGAAAATGTGTCCTGACTTTCGTGCCCTCAACAAACTTACCATCAAAGACAAATTCCCCATTCCTGTCATTGATGACCTCCTGGATGAATCGAGTGGCGCCCGATTCTTCACTAAACTGGATCTTCGTTCAGGATACCACTAGATACGTATGAAAGAGGCATATATTCCCAAGACTACCTTTAGAACTCATGAGGGCCACTATGAGTTTTTGGTCATGCCCTTTGGCTTGTGTAATTCCCCCTCCACCTTCCAAATCCTCATGAATCATGTCTTCTGTTGTTTTCTTCGCCATTTTGTCTTAGTTTTCTTTGATGATATCCTCATCTATAGTAAAACTTGGACATACCATCTTGCTCTTGTGGATCGAGTTCTCCATCTACTCTCTCAGCACCAACTTTTCCTGAAACAGTCTAAATGTGCTTTTGGCGCCTCCGAAGTAGAATACTTGGGTCATCTGGTTGGAAAAGATGGCATCGCGGTGGATCCTAAAAAGATTTAATCTATGCAAGACTGGCCTCACCCAAAGACTCTTAAGAGCTTGCATGGATTTCTGGGCTTAACAGGGTATTATCGCAAGTTTGTTAAGAATTATGGGAAGATTGCAGCACCTCTCACTGCTCTCCTAAAAAATAACTCTTTCACTTGGACTCCATCCGCTGCTCAAGATTTTCAAACCTTGAAAATGGCCATGTGCACCACTCCAGTCCTCGCCCTTCCCGATTTCATAAAGACCTTTGTGTTGGAATGTGATGCCTCAAGGAAGGGAATTCGTGTTGTCCTTATGCAAGAGGGTCAACCTTTGGCCTTTACCAGCAAGAAACTATCTAAAATAAATCTAGGCAAATCCATCTATAAAAAGGAAATGTTGGCTATTCTGCATGTCATGGATCTGTGGCATCCTTATCTATTGGGGCAATGGTTCCAAATTAAGACAGACCATCAAAACCTCAAGTATTTTCTGGAACAATGCATTTCCTCCCCAGAACAACAAAAATGGGTGACTAAACTCTTTGGATGTGATTATGAGATCATTTATAATAAAGGCAAAGACAATGTGTATGCGGATGCACTTTCCTGAAAATGTGAAGATGAAGGATCCCTTTTTTCTCTTTCATTCATCGTACCAGATTAGCTCCAAGCCATTCGCCAGGAATGGCTACAAGATCCCAAAAGTTCACAGTTTATCCAACAATTGTAGTCCAATGCTCCAGCTTCCCCAGGGTACTCTTGGCTCCATGAGGAACTTCGATACAAAGGTCGTTTGTATGTAAGTAAACAATCAAGGCTTAAATCCATGGTACTTTATGAGCTTCATGCTACACCCACAGCAGGGCACTCCGAGTTCACCAAAACCTATGACAGGGTCAAGCGTTCCTTTTTCTGGGATGGTATGAAACATGACATTCGTAATTTTGTAGCTGAATGTGACATGTGTCAACGCGACAAGGGAGAAACAGTCAAATTTTCGGGAAAACTACAACCGCTCCTGATTCCACCTGCTATTTGGAATGATATCTCTATGGATTTTATTACCGTCTTACCCAAATCGGGAAATAAATCTGTCATCATGGTGGTTGTTGATCGCCTTTCCAAGTATGCTCATTTATGCACCCTTCAACACTTGTTTACAACATCCACGGTGGTTCAAATCTTCATGGATCAAGTCTTCAAGCTTCATGGCATGTCACACTCTATTGTTTCTAATCGTGACCCAACTTTCACAAGCGATTTTTGGCAAGAACTGTTCAAGATACAAGGCACATAATTGCATCTCATCATAGCTTATCATCCCCAGACTGATGGCCAAACGGAAGTTTTCAACAAGTGTTTGGAAACATATTTGAGGTGTTTTGCCTCGGAAAAGAAAAATCAGTGGGCTCAATGGTTACCCCTAGCTGAATGGTAGTACAACACTTCATACCATACAGCTACACACATGACTCCTTTTGAAGCGGTATATGGAAAGAAGCCACCTTCAGTTCTCTCATAGTTACTGGGTGCCTCGAAGGTCTAGGCGGTTGACCTAACACTTACAGCTCGAGAGGCTATTCTCCGTACCCTCAAAGAGAATTTGGTCATGGCACAAAATCGCTTGAACCAATAAGCAGATTAAGGTCACTCTGAACATCAATTTGCAGAAGGGGATCAGGTGTTTCTTCGACTGCAACCTTACAAGAAAACTTCCCTCAAGGCCGAGCATTGTCAGAAGCTAGCACCCAAATTTTATGGTCCTTATACCATGCTCAAGCATGTGGGACAAGTCTCCTATCAGATAGCTTTGACCAGCCATTCGAAGCTACATCCTGTTTTTCATGTTTCATGCTTAAAGAAGGTGATTGGAGCTAAGTGCCAAATTCAAACCAACCTTCCAGAGTTAGCTGAAGAAGGATCCATTTGCCTACAAATAGAAGCATTTTTGGACCAACGTGAGTGTCGCCTATGTCAGAGAACCATCAAGGAAGTGCTATTCCAGTGGAAAGATACAACTCCAGCAGACGCCACTTGGGAACCAACTACCATTCTGCAACAATTTCCTCATCTAAAGCCTTTAGGACAAGGTTGTTTTTAAGGGGGCGGACATGTTAGGGTCCTAGTCCAGTGGAAAGATACAACTCCAGCAGACGCCACTTGGGAACCAGCTACCATTCTGCAACAATTTCCTCATCTCAAGCCTTTAGGACAAGGTTTTTTTTAAGGGGGCGGACATGTTATGGTCCTAACCCGCACATAGGTAGAACAATATATTCGGATGTAATAAAGGTCAATATTAATAATGCCTTTCAATAAAATAGAATAAGGCGGATGTAAGAAGACCTAATAGAAGCTTATGATTCTAGAAGGATCTTCCTCTAGATGCTTCTTTTTAGTATAAATAGGAGTCAAGGGTATGAGAACCCTAGCTTGGATATTATTGTAATAGAGCTCTGCTCAACTAGAGGTTTCCTCCTCAAAGAGGCCCATGAACATTTCTTTTAGATTCAAAGTGCTATTTATGTTGTTATTCTTATATCATTTCAGTGTTATTGTGGTGAATGTTCTGGTTATATTGTTGTTATTTTGCCATTATTAGCATTTTATTTCTGTTCTGCTTACATTTTATATCTAGTATATTACAATGAAGAGTGGAAATCTGATATTTACATATGAGAATATAATATGAGAAAAGATTGAAAATTATTTAGAAAAGAGAAAGTGACGAAGTATGTGACGATCCAGCTAATACATCTTACAAAAGTAGAAGGAGCGAGTGTCGAGTTAATATGGAAAAAGCCGAAGGAGTGAACACAGAGCAGATTTGATGAAAAAAGGAGTGGGTGTTGAGTTGATATGGCCAAAGTAGAAGGAGTGAGCATTGATAAGGTCTGACAAAAGCATAGTGAGTGAGTGTCGATATGATCTGGAAAAAGAAAAAGTAGCAAGCGCCGAGTAGATTTGGCGAAAACAGAAGTAACGAGCATCGATAAGATTTGGTGAAGACAAAAGCATCAAGCATACCAGTAAAGGAAATGCATATGAAGGACTTGTAAACTTGTAAGTAGGTTGTTTCCACAAAACAAACAGTTGTGGGGATTGGTGTCTCCAGTAGGTCGATGCCTACAAATAACAGAGGGGATCAATTTCTCCAGTAGGTCAGTGCCTACAAATAGCAATGGGGATTGGTGTCTCTAGTAGGTTGGTTCCTACAAACATTTGTAACGGTAGGTTGGTGCCTACAAATTTATAAAAATAAGTTTTTTTGGTTTTCTCCTGAAAGGGTTTCCATGTAAAATATTGTTTCATATAGTTGTTAAATTTATGTGATTGCTTCATTATAATTTATGAGTGTTAAAAAAAAAAAAAAAGGTAGACTTATACTAATTCACCCCCCTCTCAGTATAAGTGTGTTCTCAACAATTGGTATCAGAGCCATTTCCTTTGGAAATAGTCTAACCACTAGAAGGTAGATCTCAGAAGCACACATGGCAGGTCAAGAAGGTTTATCTACAAGTAGGGCTTTGTTGTTTGACGAAAAAAACTATACCTTTTGTAGTATAAGGATGAGAAGATATCTAATGGCCCTTGATTTTAATATTTGGAAATTGGTCGTGACTGGTTATACAACCCCAATAACTCCACCAATTGATACGATCGAGAAAAATGATAGTGAAAATTATGAAAAAGCCATGAATGCCATCTTGTGTGGTCTGTCAGAAGCAAAGTTTGTCAAAGTAATGCATTGTAAATTAGTGAAATAAATTTGGGAAAATCTTCAAAACGTCCATGAAGGTGATGACAAGGCCAAGAAGGCTAAGCTCCAAACTCATAGAAGACAGTTCGAGAGTCTGAAGATGAAAGATGAATAAAATGTTGCACCCTATCTCCTCTGCGTGGACGAGATTGTCCACACAATCAAAGGACTTGGTGAAACAATAAGAACAAATGATTGTGCAAAAGGTGTTGAGCTCACTCCCCCTAAGATTTGATGCAAAGTTTCTACCATTGAAGAAATAAAGGATATTGATAAATTAACAATGGATGAATTGCATGGGATCCTCACTGCATATAAAATAAGGAATGAAAAGGAAAAACCATCAAAGAAAGAAGCATCTTTCAAAGCCTCAAAGAAGATGAAGAACAAAGAACACAAATGAAGCAATTGTTCCATCTGTGAATCAAACACAGAGGAAGCAAATTTTGTGAGAAAGATAAAAAAGGGATCTAGCAAATACAAAGGTAAGTTTCCCTTCAAATGATTTAATTGTGGAAAAGTAGGACATTTTTCTGCTAAGTGTCCATATGTGAAAATCAAAGTAGTGATAATGAAGAAGATTATAACGTAAAGAGAAAACATCATCAACACAAAAATAACCACAAACAATACAAGCATGAAAAGAAGAACTCTCATAATTAGAAGAAGAGCCTATACTCAAAAGGCGTTAGTGACTCATATGAATAGATCAATTGAAACAAATATTGATGAAGACAAAGGGAAATAAATGACGAATTCAGAAGAAGAGGAAAATGTTGAAACAAATGGAGAAGTGGATCTTGAAGAAGAACTCAATTTATACATAATATGGGGCTTTGTCTAGGGATTAACACACTCTACCCCTCTCTCCCTCCCTCCATTTATCTTCCCCTCTCTCTTTGACCTCTCTCTCTTTCTCACTCACTCACTTTATTTATCCCCCTCTCCCTCTCTCTCCCCCCCTATA
>ML780061.1:496817-507938 GCA_009831015.1 Picea engelmannii
CTCCAAATTAAGGGTTTGAAAGGTATGTACCTTATAATTGGAATACTTTTTTATTAGAAGATTTTTTGTTGGTGATTTAAAATTTGTGATAAAGAGAAAATAGAGGAGTATTATTATTGTTATTCCACATGGCTCCAAAAAATATGTCAACACCAATTAAACCTCCATAAGTATCAATAAATATTTTAACACCAATTAAACCTCTAGAAGTCTCATCTATAACTCATGAAGAAAATGGGGAGATTGGAGGAACAACTTAATGATTTGAGTGCTACATCAACAAAAAGTAATGAGTTGGTAAACACATAAAGAAAAATTCAATAAATGGATAAGAAGATGGATGAAAATAAGTAAGAGATGAAAATAAGTATGAAACAAATGGAACAAAAAATGGATGGAAAGTTGGGACATATGGAACACAATATTCTAGAAGCCGTATATGAGAGGCTCCCTAAAATTGATAAGGGGTCTGAAGGGACTCATGAAAATAAAGGCAGTGTTCATGTTTAACAACATTCCAATAATAAGAATTTTCCAAAGGGGGTTTAACTCCAATAATGGAGTTACTTATGGGTGGTCTTCAAAAGGAGTGAACCTTCCCAAGGTCAAATTAAGGAAGTTTGATGGAACAAAGGTCTTTACCTGGGTGAACCAAATAGAGAAATATTTTGAACTACATAATATTATGGATCATAAGCCAAGGATTCACATAGAAAATTTGAACTTTTAGAATAAACCATATCAATGGTATCGATGGGTAGTTAAAAGGAAGATGCATTTTTATCATTATACTTGGGTTTTATTTACAGTAAACTTAGAAGCACAATATGGGAAATTTTGGGAACATGACTACTTAATTCAATTGACAAGAATCAAGCAATTACGTGATATTGAAGATTATAATTTAGAATTTTAGGTATTGGCCACAAAGGTGGATGGCATAAGTGATGAAAATTTGTTGGAATCTTACATTGGTGGATTAAAAGAAGACATTAAACATGAGATTTTCTTAAGACATATTGCAAATATTATTGAAGCTATGAAATTTGATCATTGTATTCAAGCCAAGAATAAGGCTACACATAAATTCTACCATTGGAGCATACACAAGAAGCTTAGATTGTTTTGGGATTCATAATACAACCATACCTCAAATGACAATTTTGACACATAAAAAATTGGAAGAAATAAGAGCAAAGGGACTATGTTTCAATCATGACAACAAGTACAATAAGAAATTTAGTGAGAAGAAATTCTTCCACATAGCCTGTGAAGAGGAAGAAGATCAAGAATTGGAATTACCTCAAGATCCAAATCTAGAAGAGACCACTCCAAAAATATATTTTCATGCATTGGCTGACATCTGTACTCCACAAATCCTCAAGATGCAAGGATAAATCAAAAAGAAAAAGGTGACAGTGTTGATTGATTCTAGTAGTACCCATAACTTCATCAATTTCAAATTAGAAAAATATCTTAATTGCTTTATATTCTTAGCATGAGTGTTTCAAGTAATGAATGCAAATGGAGGTACCATAATTTTTTTTCGGAAGTTCCATAATATTAAGTTCAATATGGGTGAGTATTTTTTGGGTACTCCCATGATTTCCATTCAAATGGGTGGTGTTGATGTTGTATTAAGGGTCCAATGTTACAATCATTGGGAACGATGGCCCTTGATTTTCAAGATCTTTTCACAATATTTTCCTCACATGGAAATGAAATTGATCTTAGAGGTATCCAAGGGAAACCATCTAAGGTGATAAACTCTAATAGCATGACAAAATTACTCAAAATGGGACACCATGGTGTAATTGCACAATTGTCCTCACTTGATGTTCAAAAATATATATCCTTTGCAACATTATATATCCAAACAGTTATCAACAATCATTCCAAGGTATTTGGTGAAATACCTAAGGGTCTTCCACTTGCTCGAGATCATGACCACACTATTCATTTGCAACCAGGAAGTGTACCACCTAACATTAGGCGTTACAGGTATCCATATGCACAAAAGAGTGATATTGAGTGTATAATCCAAGAAATGTTAGAGGCCAACATCATTCAACCTAGCCAAAGTTCTTTCTCTTCACCAGTGATGATGGTTACAAAAAAGGATGGTTCATGGCATATGTGTCCATATTATAGAAATCTAAAAAAAATGACCATCAAAGATGTGTTTCCTATTCCTGTCATTGATGAATTTCATGGAGAAAATGTCTTTACTAAGTTGGATCTTCATTTGGAATATCATCAAATCAAATTGAGGTAGGAAGACATTCCCAAAAGAAATTTTGGAACACATGAAAGTCATTATGAGTTTTTGGTTATTCCATTTGGACTTACTAATGCACCTTCAACATTTCAAAGCTTGATGAATTATGTTTTCAATACCTTCCTTATAAAATTTGTGTTAGTATTTTTTGATGACGTACTAATCTACAACAAATATTGGGAAGAGCATGCACAACATGTTGACAAAGTATTAAAACTATTGGAAGAGAAAAAACTTTATGCAAATCCTTCGAAGGGTGCCTTTGGGGTTCAAGAAGTGGAATATTTAGGTCATATTGTATCTCATGAAGGTGTAAAAGGGGACCATAACAAAATTAAAACTATGAGGTAATGGCCAATTCCCAAAACCTTGAATAAACTTAGAGGATTCTTAGGATTGATAGGATATTACCACAAGTTTGTCAAGAACTATTGTCAAGTAGTTGCACCTCTAACATCATTATTAAAGAAGGAAACATTTTCTTGGACTAAAAATATTTTGGAAAACTTAAGGAGGTGATGTGTACAACTCTCTTCCTGGCCACACCCGACTTCACAAAAACATTTATTGTGGAATGTGATGCCTCAAGCCATGTAATTGGTGCAATTTTAATGTAAGAAGGAAGGCTCATTTCCCCTTTGAAAGCAACCAACTTAAAGGAAAAAACTTACTTAAACCCATTTATGAAAAATAAATGTTAGACATACTACATGCAGTTAAGAAATGCCCCCCTTAACTAATAGGAATACATTTCAAAGTAAAAACTGATCATGATAGTTTGAAGTACTTCTTGGAGCAATATTTATCTTTAGAAGAGCAAAAAAATTGGTTACACAAATTCTAGGTTATGACTTTGAAATTGTAAACCAAAAAATGAAAACATAATGTTGTGGAAGATGCCCTTTCGAGGAAAGAATAAGAAACAAAAGGTTCATTATGTGCTATTTCTATTATTCAATCTAATTGGCTAGAAGAAGCAAGGACATAATGGAAGCAAGATCAAGAGGTATGCAATATCATTCAAAACTGCAAGAGGACCCTCGTTCATTAGATAATTTTGTATGGAATAATTATCTTCTATGGTATCATGATTGCCTATATTTATGTAATAATTCCCAACTCAAATAGAAGGTCCTTATGGAATTGCACACTACTCCTATTGGAGGACATTCAAGATTCTTGAAAATGTACCACAAGATCAAGATGTATTTTTTATGGAAAGGTCTTAAAACTTATGTTCAAAGGTTTGTGTCTGAATTTTTGGTCTACCAACAGAATAGGGGAGAGACAATCAAGACTCCAGGTCTCCTACAACCATTAGATATACCAAGTAAATGTTGGGAAGAACTTTTAATGGAATTTACTATAGGTTTACCTAAAACTAAAGGAAAGACGATCATCATGGTAGTAGTGGATCAATTGACAAAGTATGCCCATTTTTTCTCTCTTTCTCATCCTTTTAAAGAAAGTACAATAATCACAACATTCATGGAAACAATTCAAAAGCTACATGGAGTCCCCAAGATTATTGTAAGTGAGAGATATCCAATTTTCACTAGAAATTTTTGGACTAAATTATTTTCTTGTTTGAGTACTCAATTGGCTCATAGCTCATCTTACCATCCTCAATCCGATGGGAAAATTGATATTGTGAATAAATGTCTAGAAGGATATATTTGTTTCTTTGCATATGATAAACAAACACAATGGGTCAAGTGGTTTCCCTTGGTGGAATGGTGGTACAACACATCCTTCCATACTTCATCAAAATTGTCCCCATTTCTGGCACTTTATGGATATCACCCTCCATCCACCACATCACCCTTGAACGGGACTACGCAGGTTCAAGCAATGGAGGACCACATAGGGAACAAACAAGAGGTTCTCAAATTATTGAAGGACAAATTGGTTATGGCACAAAATAGGATGAAACAAAAATCATATCATCATCATAGTGAAAGGGAATTTGAAGTCGGGGATTGATTATTTCTGAGGGTAAAACCATATAAACAGATGTCCCTCAAGCAACAAAAGGACAATAAATTAGCACCCAAATATTATGGCCCCTAAAATGTTTTGAAAAGGATAGGAAGTATGGATTACAAATTGGAGTTGCCTCCTTCTTCACATGTACATCCAGTCTTCCATGTTTCTTGCTTAAAGAAGGTCATCGGCAACAAGATCCCAGTCCAAACTATTTTACCAAAGATTAATGAAAAAGGGAAAATCAAAAAACCTATGCGATAAATCCGAAAGAACTCTCTGAATAATACTTGAATAGCAAGAAGAGACATAGATGAGGTCAGCAATCTATAATACAAACAATTTTTTCTAATATGTTCAATTTTTTCAAATAAACATGATTTTTATTTAAAAATCTTCATTTCATATAATATTGTTAAATTATTTATACAATCTTGTAAAATGATATGCTAACAATATTTTTGTGTTATGTTATATATATATATATATATATATATATATATATATATATATATATTTTCCACCAAATTTTATACGTTTAAGTTAGAAGTCATCCACAATAATTAAAAAATAATCCAATGTGAGGAGGTAAGCCTCTTAGACAAGTCATTTATATAAAACTAATTGGTTTGATTTTTTTTTAATATAATTTTTGATATACTTTTTGTAATAGTTTTAATAATATTTAAAAAATAATTAATTTATAATTTTTATAATTAATAATATTTTAAATTCATTTTATAAAATAATTATAATAATATATTTTTAAATAAATTAAACAAAATTTAATTAATAATTTTTTAAATATAAACTAATAATAATAATTAAAACATTATGCTTTAAACATCGCTTTCAACAAATATATTCATTGTAGTAAACATAAAACATATGTGCATAGAGCTTAATAAATATTTATAAAGAATTAAATGGCACAATTGTACATACAATGAGACGAGGGAGATAGTGATATGACTTTCTTCCTTATTTTAAGAAAAGCATTTCATCTTTTTGTTTCATGATTTATAATTTAATTATTTTCATTGAAATTTAAATTAAAGTTAGTTCAATATTATTGTTGGATGAGATAGGTAAATATGTGTGTTTTTTTAAATATAGATGAATAATTTATAGGAAAAATAATTAAAACTAATTAATGAGATAGGTGGAAATATTTATTTTTTTTAAATATATATAGATGAATAATTTATAAGAAAAAAATCATAAATAATTCATAGTTATATTTTAGATGAATAATTTATAGGAAAATAATTTATTTTTTTATTTAGTAAAAATACAAGAATTTTTTAAAGATTGAGAGTAGGTTTAATGTTTAAGAATTTGTGTTTTCTCTTACAAAGTTGTACTTAATTGAGCTAAGTTAAAGAATTATTATAGGGGTTGTTTGCTTAGTTGTGCTTTTTATAGATAGATTAAATCATTTTGCTAAACTAAACTAAAAATAACAAAAAGTTGTATTTGTTTGTTCTTCTTTCTAGGTATTATTTATTCTTTATTTAGATATATTGTATTTATTAGTTCTCTTTTTGAAAACAAAGTAAGAGTTGCAAGAATGTACTTACTTAGACTCTAAAAAAAAATGTACTTGCTTAGAGCCTAGCAATAATGTACTTAACTCCAGGTTGACAAGGTAACACTACAATGAGTGAGACAATGCAACTTGCAATACTATGCATGCCATCTCCACAAAAAATAAAGGAATTCCATCTTCATAAGTATGATGATAATAAACTTGTACCTTTCATGAAACTTATCACACTATTCTAGTATAACCATTGCAACCAAGCATATAAGTTTACACTTATTTTCTCACTTGTACATTTGTTAAGATGCACATTGGATTGTATCTTTCAAAATTCCACATATAATTATACAACATATCTTCTTAACGAGTGAATGGGAATGTCAAAGTGAATTAGAAGATGATGCAACATGTAACTTGTGTTATCTCTATTTTGGAGTCTCAATTGAAGTAGGATCTCATCATCAAGTCAATGAGGCATCTTTGATGGAAGATTTCAACTTCAGACACCTTTGACATCCTCATACTTGAATTACAAAATAAGGTGTAAATGTGAGTATCACTAGAGGGAAGGGAGGTGAAAATATTAACAAGGTCATGGTGGTTAAGATTACTTCTTTTCCCCAAAGAAACATACAAAGGGATATTTCCCCACATATGTGGATGCCATCCCTAGTAAACCCATCACTGTAGACTAATGCACCTCACCTGGGGAGATTTGAATGGGGCACTTGACGACACAAAACTAACCAAATTCCCAACACATTGGTGACAACTGGTTGATCTAGCCCCTTTGGTTATGGTTAAGAATGATGAGTGAAATTGACCAATAATCTCATTTACATGAATTCTTAGTTATTGCAAGCATTTTCTCAACAAAAATACACTTTGTTTCAATATGTCATGCATTTATATCCTTTATGAAAATGGGTCAGTGCATATAGCTTTTAGTGCACACATGTTTCTCTTACCAAAATGAAATGGGTTTCTTCCTAATTTTTTGATACATTATTACATGTAATTCCAAAATATCCTAATTCATTTGAAGAATAAAGTTATGATTTATATAAGACAACCCCATTTTGAAAAATAAATTCAAAGATTATTTAAACCTTATCCAATCGGGGTAATTTCTCTGCAAATATAAACATTGATGGATAGACTTCTCATCAATCACATATCATTAAAAAACTATAATCAACAATCAAACTTTGTGAACAAGAACCATTAAGGAAAATACCACTACTAAGAACAATCCCACATAATCAAAGTTGTGGTTTCTACCTTGCTTTCTCTACAGAAGATGAAGTGCTTGGAAAATCTTATAAGTATGACCAATGAAGGAGAAAATGATCCAATCAATTGTATATTTGTATTACAACCAATATAGTGTCCCTAAGAACACATAGCTTGTTGTAGAAAGCATGAAAGTCACTTGAGAAAATCTCATTTAGAACTTCATGGCCGTGCCTTTCTTTGCAATTTCTAACACATATCTCCATGAAACAATAGTTAATAGATGGAATGATAACTAATAGTAAAAAAAAACAAATAAATCATACCAACTACTAGAATTAGCATCAAACCTATGTAAAGAAACATTGTTTTCCTATGAGGTCAATGCCATGTTTCTAGGGTGCCCTCTCTTTGTTGAGTTCGTATGAGGCCACTCTTAATGCACTAATTATGTACAAAGTTGACCCCTATGAGATTGTCCAAGTTAATGTCTGTTTTCTTAAAAGTTTTAAGAGTAGGCAATGACACTTTCTAAGATAAATTAAAGGTGTTGAACATTAAGATCCTACATGTGGTGATAAAGCAAGACATGGTGCCCAAAATCCTTAAGAACATCTTCAATAAAGGAATGGAAAAGCAACAACCAATGGTTTTTTGGGATAGCATTTTTTTTTTTTAAGATAAGGGAAGTGGGAGTTCAAATGGTTTTGCTTACCAACCATTTTGAAAGTGGTCAACCACAAGTTTAGTAGGAGTATTTGAAATTTGAAGAAATATATTGATTGATTGAAATGTTGCAGCATCTTTTGAACTTTTATGCTTTTATAGTATGAAAGTTACCTCAATTCTTTCAATGTTGATTGGTTGAAATATTGAAAAAATCAACTTTTAAAAAAAATGATATCATGGTTGTCTTTTCACAACTCAAATTTTAAGCTAACGAGAGTGATGGAAAACAAGATGTATCATTAGCCCCACTCCCTTAATGAAATTCTATTCAATGCAAACCCTCTCATCCTTTTTTTCTTGTTACAAAAATGGAAATGTAACCATAATTGTTTGAGATGATACGATCATAAAACCTTTGAAAACTTACATTACATGGAAAAAGATCGAGACATGTTAGACAACACTCAAAACAAAATGATCTCGTAGGATTTGATTTCGAGAAGGCTCCATCTCTTTTCCCATAAAAGACGATCGATGCCCAACCACACGCCTTGTGGTAAATACAATGGATGCTTTGTGAAGTTTGTCGAGATTCCCCTCATGATGTATCCACATGCACGCTGTATGCAACGGGGTTGTTTAAATATTGGACTTTTTGAATTTTTTCACTGGAATTCGACAAAACAAATTTTGATGAAATCTCCATTTTGTGTTTTTTAAATTGTAATTTTGAATGCTTAAATGGAATTGGCATCCTAAATAACTCTCAGGACACTCGAATTATATAAATTCAATCACTCAATACGAAGTTCCAATAATTTTTTTATCTGATTTCAATAAAAATTGATTAGAAAATATACCCGCATAAACTCAAAAAAAAATAAAACATTTAAACTAAAGGATTTCAAACCATGAATTTCTAATAAAAAATAATTAAATGATGACAATTTAGATTCCTGAGAAATAACTTTACGTCTCTCTTGATGAAATTCACCGTGCTCCATGAATGGATTGCCAATGGAAAAAAATTCTGTGTAGCAGGGTTTCTCCATCAATAATTATCCGTAAAAATATATCGCTATCAAAGTTTGAATTGTTTTGAATGCACATTGTTGGATGAAGTCCCATCCAACAACGATCCATGTATATATTCACTGAACGGAGAACGATCCATGTATAATTGTTTAAATATAAAATTTGGAATCTTTTCTGGAGCAATCGCCACCGACCAGACAGGATAGTTTTCAAAGCAATCGCCATCGACGTGACACTTAACAAGAAATGTGAATTGTGTTTATAGATGATTTACTTGCATTCAGGGTTTAGGGTTTATGGAAGGATAGCTTGGGTTTAGGGTTTATTTGTTGTGTTTTTTTGGTTATATAGTGGAAGATTTGAATCATTTGATTTTTTATCTTTGTAATTAATCATGAGTTTATGTACAAGTTGTCTGAGATTTTTTAAGTTTTTTGGATTTGAATTTATAATTTTTTTTTAGAGAAAACACATGTTTTTGTTTTTAATTATTAGAGTCAATTCAATTTATAAACATATTATAATTCAATTCTCAATTATCAGTGAAAACAATCATCACTTGTTTCTATCCATTAATGCAAATTAACTCATCACAATTATACAACATTTATTATTATGTTAAAAAAAAACATTAATTTTTCAATAAAAACTTTTAGATAAAAATTGTTTGTGAAGTTTTGAAAAGTCCAAAATTTTAAAGATATCAGCTTCTTATGTCTGTCCGTAATGATAAATAAAATGTCCACTATAAAATTAAACTTTTCAAAACTATAAACAGTTTTTATCCAAAAAAAAATTCTTAACATTATAACTAACTATAAAAACAAAACCTGAGTACTCATATTTTATAAATATTTTACCTTACATTAAAAACAACAACTATCAGACAACGAGTTGAACCAATTATTACAAAATGATATTGACTTTTCAAAACTTCACACAATTTTTTATCAAAAAGATTCTTGACATTATAATTAACTATAACTATAAAAACATGCATACTATATTGGCTTGAATTTAAAAACACACTATCATAAATAACCAATTACCATATGAACCTATTGCTACAAAATTATATTGATTTTCTAAGGAAAAAATGTTTTATAATTATTTTACCTTGAATTTTAAAAAACAACCCATCAAAGGATGGCTGACAATTAGTTGAAACGATTGGCACTGAAAACTGTGTGGGCCACTCAACTTTGTTTTGCCTGACATTTCTCCCCATATTCCACACATGACCCATGTATTCCATAGACTTTTCACTTTAAAAAAAACCCACTTGTCATTCCATGCCTCCTTTACCTTAACTTTAAAAAACTACTTGTCAATTAAAACCGTGGGCGTAGAAGAAGCGGTATTGAAGACGACCACCGTGAGCGTAGAAGAAGCGGTATTGAAGACAACCAGGGATTGAGGAAGAAGTACGTGCCTTCCGTATAATTAGGGTGCCAAAGTGCCCAGAGGCCATTACCGTGGAAATTAATACACTCCGTAAACACCGTCATTTTCTTTTTACCGTGAAGCGTGTGAAAAATTTAATCCTGAAAATAGAGTCCTGGAAGTTGAGCTTACTCCGGCTTACCATGTAAATCATGCATATGTAGTACGAATATTTGAATTAATATCCCTGCAATACTTGAATTATCAGTTTACTGCTTTAATGTGCGGAGTCCAAGCCGGACAGAGTCTGGATGAAAACAGACCACAAACCATGGAGATTGACGAGGCACATACAGAGATTGGGGAAACGGCAGAGAAGTGGAGAAAGGCATTAAGCAGAGTTATTGAGGCTGTGGTGGTGCTACAAGTCACTGCCACTCGCGATTTTGATACGGAGACAGCCAATGTCTGTAATGCTACCGGTTTCATCGTCGATAAACAACGCGGCATCATTCTTACCAACCGGCATGTCGTCCAGACTGGGCCTGTTGTTGCCGAGGCCACGTTCCTTAATCGCGAGGAGATTCCGGTTTATCCTCTTTACCGAGACCCTGTTCATGATTTCGGATTTTTCCGTTTTGATCCAGCAGCCCTGAAGTTCATGAAATGTGAGGAAATCCCTCTTGCACCAGAAGCTGCAGCTGTTGGATTAGAGATCCGGGTTGTGGGCAATGACAGCGGTGAAAAGCTTTCCATATTGGGGGGGACCTTGGCTCGATTGGATCGAAACGCTCCTCAATATGAGGAGGATGGATACAATGACTTCAATACCTTTTATATGCAGGCAGCTTCAGGAACAAAAGGAGGCTCAAGTGGCTCACCAGTAATTAATTGTCATGGACAAGCAGTTGGGCTAAATGCTGGAAGCTACACTAACACTTCTGCGTTTTATCTTCCACTGGATCGAGTAGTAAGGGCATTGAAAATTTTACAGAAG
>ML780061.1:511507-556205 GCA_009831015.1 Picea engelmannii
TGTCCAACGACACAGTTCTATGTCATGTACTATCCTTACCCACTTTCAAACTTTTAATCTCTCTCTATCCATCCATTAATCTGTGTCCTTTCCAATATCTCTCATCTAGTCAAGTTTTGATGTCTCGAGACAACTTATTACACCTTAACAGGCACAATCAAGCCTCAATGGGCATTTTTAGGCCCCCTAGTGGGAATAATTATAATCCAAGGCACCAAACACACCCATGATATGAATACTTTGTTGATGTGGCAGTGCCACATGGGTACCATAGTGGCATACCATAGGGCGATGGTGGAGTCATGATAGAGATGTCAGTGTGGCGCCAACGATGGTTTTTCCTAGATACCAATGGTTTTCACCATAGTTGAGTAGGTTGTGGAACAAGTGGTTTTATAAACCCTCCTCTGTGATCTGCGTTTGATGACAGGGGGTCACGTGTCCCTAGAGATTTGGTAGACGTGTTTATTGCAAACCATTGAAGGGGATTCGAAAGTTCGAGGACTATCAGGCATAGCCAGAAGTCTGATGAATGTTAAGGAACCAAGAAAAGAATAACGAATTTTTGATAATAACTTAGTAATTTTTTACCATACAGTTGATTTTATCCGTACCATCGAAACTCTTCGTCAAACTTAAACACCATATGTAGTAGTGAAAAGAGATCCATATCAGGAACACACAGTCCCATGCACTCTCCCAAAATTCCCTAGGGAGTGCAATAGTGTAGTTTGAGAGCACACTCCTAAGAGTTCTCCCATATTGTTTTTCCCTGAAACACAGTTTGGTTGTGGGAATGAGACTTAGTGAGAATTACCCTACAACACTACCTATGTTTTTCATAAAACTAGAAATTCTCCTTTTCGACCTCTGGAAACAGATGAACCATGTTGTATTGGTAATTTCAAATTAAAACATTGATTGTTATGATGATTTTAAGGTAGCTATGATGGAACAATTGTACAACAAAGCTCATAGAAGTAGTTTCTGTTTACTTGATACTATTTTCTATTTTCAATGTTGTATTGTAACATAGTTGCAGAAATCAAAGTAGATCTTTATTTCACCAGCCGTAAAGTTATTGCACAATTTTGAAAAATGCTAGTTTGTAAAACCATTATAATTGTTTTTATCACAAGGATAAAGTGTTGACTCCCTATCTTTTTTTCCAAAATTCATGGTACATTCTTTAACTTTGTCTACTATCAATTAAGTTCGATCATGGTTACTACAGTTTAGGATCAATTCTTGGGCATTGGATGCATCTCAATTAGAAATAAATTGCTTGACCCATTCGAATTATGTCTATAAGTCAAATCCTATATAAATATGTTTAATGGTGACAATATAGGCTAGTAGTATGATCAACTTCAATAGGCTTAATTATAGAGAAACTAGTTGATTAGTGGTCGGATCTGGGTTTGAATCTGAAGTAAGGGCACGTCATTCCACTCTGGTCTCTATTCCCAATATGTCATTTCTAAGTGATCTTTATCCATGAACAATGTTGAACATATTCGAGTGTTGAGTCATCTTTATCCATGAACAATGTTGAACATATTCAAGTGTGGGTGATTCACTGCCCTTTTATACTACAATTTATTTATTTTATTTAAAATGTAAAGTGGGACTTTGTTTGTTTGCCTCTGGATCTGCCAAGGTCCGACACCCATTGTGAAATCAAATACTTTGAAATATACTAGTTTACTTCTCTCATATTCCCTTTCTATGCATCTACAAGCCCACATGGTTCTTCAGTTGTAATGTTATTGACTTGGATAGTCTAGGAAATGTTGCTAATGTGTGTGTAGGATCAAAGGTTTACAACATATAAATGATCATACAAATAATAAACACGACAAAGCACTGCAAATTTTGTATTATGATATCTCTGTGGATTACAAAATGGTCGAATGCGGCTAAATAAACTGACAATACTCGACTAGATCAACAGACAAAGGATCTTAGCCGAAATACAAATAAGCAACTACGGCTGAATATAATAACAACACTCGGCTAGATAAAAAGACAAAAGGATCTTAGCTGGAATATAAATAAGCAACTAAAAGATAATACCGGAAATATGGGAGCATTGTGGAATTAATGAAGAATGATGGAAGACCTGGATGATCTTCTTGGTGACTAAGGTGTGTCTTTCAACACCGAAATTATCCAACCGGTGTCTTCCTCCTGGAATACATTGAACTATCTCTCCTGAGATGCTCCTCTTCTCCTCAATGACAAGTGATAATCTACATAATGATGAATTAGGTCACTGTTGAAACCTAGTTCATTGTTGATTTCCATTTTTAGCTCATAATGACTTAAAAGGACTTTTAACCCTTTTTAGCTCAATGTCACTTTCCGAATATAACCCCTGTGACTAGAGTGACCTCTAGTAACCCTGTTTACCCCTATTTGGCCCTGGCTATAGTCTAATGGGGCGGTTTAGACCATTAAGCCTCCTCTCTGGAGCTCCTATTTGGAAAGGGACATTACAGTGCTCTCTTCACGAAATTGCTTATCCTCAAGCAATACTAGTTCAGGGTGCTGCAACACTTTCTCACTCTCCCAAGTAGCGTCCTCTATTGGAAGCCCTCTCCATTTGATCAAACACTCTCTGATGACCCTGCTCCTCAATTTTCGCTCCCAAAACTCCAAAACCTCCTCCGGAACTAACTCCAACTGTCCCTCCTCATCCAACGGGGGAAGCTCCTCTGATGTGCTAATGAATTGTCCCACTGCCTTTTTGAGCTAAGACACATGGAACACGTTATGAATCTTGCTCCCCTCTAAAAGCTCTAGCTCGTAAGCAACCTCGCCTACTTGACGCATGACCCTATAAGGACCATAAAATCTGGGCTTGAGCTTCTCGGCCCCACTCTTCTTCAGAGATGTCTGTCTATAGGATTGGAGTCTCAAGAAAACCAAATCTCCAACCTCAAAGTTGTGCTCTATCCTGTGCCTGTCTGCACTTATCTTCTGTCGATTTTGCACCGTCTGCAGGTTCTCTTTCAACAACTTGAGAATCTCCTGACTCTCTATGATCCAATCCTTGGCCTTGGGAGCTCTGCTCTCCCCAAAGACCAAGTCTACCAAAGTGGGAGCATCATATCCGTACAATGCTCGAAAGGGTGTCATACCAATGGACATGTGGAAGGGGGTGTTTTTTGCAATGTTCTCCTAAATGTAACCATTTTACCCACCTTCTATGTTGTCCTCCTACATAGTTCCTCAAATACCCTTCAACCCACTTGTTGACAATCTCGGTCTGCCCATCTATCTGAGGGTGATAGCTGGTGCTATGTGTCAACTCTGTGCCCACCAACTGAAACAACTCTCTCCAAAATGTCCCTATGAACCGACTGTCCCTGTCACTGACGATGTTCTTCGGCAACCCATAAAGTCTAAAGACCTCCTTGAAGAAAAGCTCGGCTACCTGAACTGCATTGTACTATGTCAGTATCGCATAGAAGTGATCAAACTTGGTCAATTTGTCGACCACTACATAGATACAGTGCTTACCCTAGACCTTGGGTAGACCCGTGATGAAGTCCATAGATATACTCTCCCATTTCTGCTCTAGAATGGAGAGTGGTTGAAGTAGCCATGCTCTAACTTGTTCTACTGGCAAGTCACACACTCACCGACGTGTCTCATAACGCCATGTTTGAGGCCCTTCCATGAGAACCTCTCTCTGATCTGTCTATAAGTTTTGCAAAACCCCTGATGGCCTGCTAGAGGTGAATCATGAACTGCGGTGAGGATTTTTTTCTTAAGCCTTGAATCTGGCACAAAGCAGACTCTATCCTTGTAAATATGACATCGTTAATGAACCTATACTGGTCATCCTATATCTACCCATCCATCACCTCACAAGCGAACTTGTTCTTGGAATATTCCACTAATAAGTGGGATTTCCAATCTGCTGAAATCTCCATCAAAGAACATGTTGCAGGTCTCCTCAATAGTGCATCGGCCACAATGTTCTTCCCCTTGACATACTCTATGTCAAAGTAAAATGCTTGTACCTTCGTCACCCATTTCTATTAGCACTCACTGAGGTCCTTCTGCTCGAGGAAATACTTCAAACTGTTGTGATCGGTTTTGACCACGAATTTGTTGCCCACCAAATATTGTCTGAACTTGGTCAAGGCATGCATGATTGCCAACATTTCCTTGTCATAAATGGAGTACAACCTCTCAGGTTGACTAAGCTTCCGGCTCTCGAATACAATGGGGTGTCCTCCCTGCATCAAAACCGCATCGATCCCTTTGTCGGATGCCTCACACTCTAGTACAAATGGCAAGGTGAAGTTTGGTAGTGCCAACAATGGACAAATGCCCATGACTTCCTTCATGTGATCAAAGGCTTCCTGTGATTTCTCGGTCCATATGAAGGCCCCATGCTTGGTAAGATCTGTCAGCGATGCTCCAAGATGAGAAAAACCCCGGATGAACCGCCTGTAATAGTTGCACAACCTGAATAATCTCCTCAATTTTGTCACGTTCTTGGGTGTCGGCCAATCCAGAATGGCCCTGATATTCTCTTGGTGCACCTGTACCCCCTATGCACTGATGATGTGGCCTAAGTAAAGAAGCTCTGTCATACCGAACTCGCACTTGGAATCTTTGGCATATAATGATTGTGCCTCCATGATGCTCAATACCTCATCCAGGTGCGTCATACGCTCTTGCCATGACCGGCTATAGATCAAGATGTTGTCGAAGAAAACCAAGGTTGATTTCCTTAACTGATCCCTGAATATATGGTTCATGCAAGACTGGAATGTAGCGGGTTTATTGGTTAGCCCAAATGGCATAACCAGGAACTCGAATTGTCCAAAATGACATCGAAAAGCCGTCTTCTCTATGTCTTTCTCTTGGATGTTGATCTGATGATATCCAGAGCGTAGATCAATTTTTGAGAAGAAAACTGCCCCATGCAGTTCATCCATCAACTCGTCAATGCGTGGGATAGGGTATTGTTTCTTGATGGTTTTCTTGTTCAAGGCTCGGTAATCAATGCACATCCTCATGGTGCCATCCTTATTTAGAACTAAGACAACTGAAGAAGAAAATGGGTTGTTGCTTGGTCTGATGTGTCCCATCACCAACAATTCCTTGATTGCCTTCTCTATCTCATCCTTGAACCTCCTAGGATGACGATAGTGGGGGTGATCATAGGTTTGGCCCCCTCCTCCAACTCAATGGTGTGCTCAAACCCCTTGTCAGGTGGTCTCCCTGGTGGAATTGCCACAAAGACCTACTGATGTCATCCCAATAAATTCTTGATCTCTGTGTGGTATTGTTGTTGACCTTCTGAATCCTTCTGAGTAGTGATCAAACATTCTTCGGCATATGCTACCTCCCCATGTCTGAATATCCTCTCCATCCTCTTGGCTGAAATTGTCCTGGGTGCTCTTGTCGACATACCTCTTAGAACAACTTTCTTCCTATCCTGATCTCTGAATCCCATTTCCAAGGTTTGGTAATTGGTAGTTTTTTCCCAAGGTAATCATCCACTGAACTCCTAACACCACATCTGTGTCCAATAGGTCAACCACATAAAATGTGTCTCTCACAATGTAGTTTCCTAACTTCATCTCTAAGTTTGGAACTCTGTCTAGACACTCCATTGTGTGGCCATCTGCTATCGCAACATCAAACCCCTCAAACTCCTCTCTCTGAAGTGCCCGTCTCGATACTAGTGAAGCGTCGATGAAGTTGTGGGTGGCCCCACCATCTATCAGGGCGATTTCCCGTTGCCCCTAAATAATCCCTCTAATACGAAGGGTATCATACCCGGGAACACCAGAAAGGGTCACTATGACTCCTCCCTTTGCTGGTTTCCTCCTGTTAGCCTACTCTGGTGATTGTGGGACTACTGGAGGATGGGCTCCTACCAGTGTCGGTGGTCTACGGGGAAGTTGCTCCTCTGTTGGTGTTTACTCCTCCTCTGAACTAGTGGATCCACTGTCCTGCTCTTCCTCCTCACTGTCAACGTTGTCTACTGCTACCTCAATATAATGAATCTCTCCCTTGCCCATGCACTTGTGTCCTAGGACCCAAGGATCTCTACAACTGAAGCAAATCTTATTCCTTATAAGCTCTTTCCTAGTCTCATCATCCAACTTCTCTTTGCCCTTCCATTCTCTCTAGAATGGCTTCCTGTCTCGATCCCTCTAGGGCACAAATGGTTTGGAGAAAGTTTTATTCTTTGGCACTGAGTCTACCAGATCTTGAGTGCGAGGATGGCATCCTGCAAAGTGGGAGGCTTGTATGCCTTCACCCATCCTCTCAAAGGCCTTGTGAGTCCTTCTATGAATAGCATGATCATCCTAGGCTCTGATATATCTGTCACTACCATGGCTATCCACTAAAACTCTGTGATGAACGCCTCTGTTGTGCCCGTTTGTCTCAACTGAGCTAGATCCCTGAAGTGTATCTTAGGATCCTTCCTGTCAAACCTGTCCATAAGCCTATCTGTAAACTCCCTATAGGAGGTGATGCGACTGTGACCCAATGTCACTATTCCATGATACCACCACTCATGTGCCTCACCCTCCAAGTGTAAGGTCGCGAAATCGATGGCCTCTATATCGGTCATTTGGTTGAGCTTGTAATACGTGTCTAGCTTCTGTACCCAAGCTCTGGCGATGTATTTGGACGATCCGTCGAAGGAAGGGATGGTGAGTTTCACAACTTTGCGGATGAAATCGAGGTTATGCTCCTGCTACTGTTGTGGTCCTCCCTTCTGCAGCTCTCTGGGGCGGTTCCTGAGTCTGAGTCCACAGTACTCGACTAAGGTCATGTCCTGATGGAAGTCACGACCCAATGCTGCGTACTCCCTCCTATACTCTACAATGTCATCGACATGAGTGGGTGGCCTCTGTGCTATCGGTGGCGGTGCTGCTAATGGGGGTGCCCTCTGGAAACTGGGAAACAAGGGTCTGAGAATCCTACTCGCAGAGGTGTATGTGTGAGAGGGTGACTGGGGTCTACTGCCTGCTCCCGAGTTCCCCTGTGCTGCATGCGGGACTTGTGTATCTGGGGTGCCCACTCTAGCCAATCTATCAACCACCTGTGCCAATGACTGAGACATGGTCTGTTGACTAGCTAACATATTATTGATAACCTGCATGAAAGTTTCCTCTGGATCTACGAGGGCCTTGCCACTGCCCTTTGGTCGCTCATATCTGTCTCATATCATCCTCTCTACCTCGTGCTCAACCTCACACTTTGCCTTTCTCTCTTCTTCTCTGTGTGCCTCTTCCTCTTCCTTTGAGCTAGGAGGAAAAGGGGGGAAATCAAGCCTATGTCTTCTTTCCTGATTCCCGTTGTAAGTGACATATTCATCACCTACGTGTTCACGGCCCTCTGGGTCTTCTGCTACACTCATTGTCTTTAGTCACAGGCTGGCAGGACTAAAGCTCTGATACCACTATAATGTTCTTGACTTGGCTAGTCTAGGAAACACTGCTAATGTGTGTGTAGGATCAAAGGTTTACAACATATAAATGATCATACAAATAATAAATGCAACAAAGGACTGCAAAGTTTGTATTATGATATCTCTATGGATTACAAAATGGATGAATGCGGCTGAATAAACTGACAATACTCGACTAGATCAACAAACAAAGGATCTTAGCTGGAATACAAATAAGCAACTACGGCTAAATAAAATAACAACACTTGGCTAGATCAAAAGACAAAAGGATCTTAGCCGGAATACAAATAAGAAACTAAAAGATAATACCCGGAATATGGGATCACTGCAGAATCAATGAAGAATGATGGAAGACCTGGATGATCTTCCCGGTGACTAGGGTGTGTCTTTCAACACCGAAATCAACCAATTGGTGTCTTCCTCCTAGAATACACTGAACTATCTCTCCTGAGATGCGCCTCTTCTCTTCAATGAAAAGTCACAATATGCATAATAATGAATTAGGTCGTTGACCCTTCCTTTATAGCTTTCCAAAACCCTAAATCATGCTGAAACCCTAATTCATTGTTGACTTCCAAAACCCTAAATCACTGTTGAAACCTAATTCACTGTTGACATCTATTTTTAGCTCATAATGACTTAAAAGCGCTTTTAACCATTTTTAGCTCAATGTCACTTTGCGAATATAACCCTGTGACTGGAGTGACCTCTAGTAACTCTGTTTACCCCTCTTTGGCCCTGGCTATAGTCTAACGGGGCTATTTAGACCATTAAGCCTTCTCTCTGGAGCTCCTATTTGGAAAGGGGCATTACATCAATCAAGGTGGAATATGTCCAACCCTCCAACTCTTACTTCAATGCTCCTCCAATGGTGTCTACTACTCCCATGGCCCCTCCTTTGGCCTCAAAGGAAGAGGATTCCACAATAGCTTGCTGAAATAAAGTCATTTTCAACAGATGATTGGTTGCACCAAAGTTTTCAAAACATATGGATAAATTCATGTTTTACTTGCTTACAATTTTAGTTTAGTCTTATTGTGATGTTTAATGTTTGAGTAAGTGGGTATTTCACATTACTAAATCATTCTTTTAAAATGGGTTGATGAATTGAAGCGCAAAAATATTAAAGGTATTATTCATTCCATGTTAAAATCAAAATAGGTAAGGATCATTTCAATTATAAATATAAATACACTTTGATTTATTATTATCAAGAATGATTATTATTTTGACGAAATGATGGTAAAATTAATCAATGTCTTGAATGTGGGCAATAATGAGAATTAAGAACATTATTTATGCAAACAAGAAAATCCACTATGGAAGTAATGAGAGGTCAAATTTAAGAAAACATTGAACATGAAACTATTATAGTAATGCAAGGTTATAATGAAGAATCTTTCACAAATACAATGAAAAACCAAAGACAAAGCAATGTGAGACCCTTTGGAATTAAAAAAATGTAATTGCACAAGGAGAGCCCCAAACTATATGTAATTGAAGAAACATTCAAATAAAAGGAGACAACCATTTTTCTTAAAACCCTAAATCACCACATGACATGAGAAACATGAAAATGAAGTTATCTTAACTATTTTTCAAATTTGTATTTAAAGGATGAAAATGACCATGAAAGGGTTTTTGTCTTCTTGGGAAACTAGAGGTTATTTTACTCTAAAGAGAAACCACTACTGGTTTTCATTTTCTATTGTAATTTATTTTTTATTTCTTAATGAAAGAAGCCATCATTGGTTGAAATTGTTGTTGGAGATTTTTTTTTGTTCTTTGAATTTCACATAGATTATTCTTGCTATTAATCGGTGCATTTGAAGGTTATAAGAATGAGTAAGTAATTGCTATAGACTATTCTTATCAAATGGTATTTATTATTACTCTCTCTTACTCGGTATTTTTGTTGGTTTGGGTATGTAAATTTTACTTTTAACTGTGTTTGTAGGCTAACCTTAGCGTGTTGTTTATAATTTGAGCTTTATGTGAGAATATTTTGTGAACCATTTTCATATTATTATCTTGCATTTACTCCAATCAATTATATGCCCTCTAGTAGTTTTGTTCAAATAGGTTGGATGGGATACAGGATTGTAGCCTATATTTTCAGTTTCAAACCATTCTTAGTTTGTTGTTAGTTACATTAGAGTTAACATAGTCTTTAGCACATCAAACTAATTTCCCTACTGATTGCATTTACTTTTGTTGTCTTGTGTCTACATTTTTTTTTTAATTAGTTTAGATGATGAAATTTTCATTAGCATATTAGTTAGTTGCATTCCATTTATTTCATTTCAAAATCTTAAATGGTGGATTGGGATGAAGTTGATAAAAAACTAAAGAGTAATGGATGTTGACCTAGCATCTGAATGGAGTTTTCTACACCAAAAGGGGAGAGTCAAATTCTATGGATAATTGTTGTTGGTGATGCTAGGCATTTCACCCCATCAATAGGAAGAAATATACATTGTAGTATAAAATGCATGTTTTCTAGTGTTGACTTCTACTTTAAAAAAAGGGTGTTAAAGGAGTTGCAATCTTCACCTAAATCGGGTCACTCTAGATTTTAAAAAATATAAAGGGTTAAGCTCTCCTTCTTTTGGGAAGGTATGAAAAAGGACATCCATAATTTTGTAGCTAAATGTGACACTTGTCAATCAAAGAAGGGTGAGATAGTGAAGACACCCAAGGCATTTCAACCATTATTGGTACTAATTTTTTCCCCTTAAGAGGTAACGATCCCAGAGCCACTCGTCAATCAATGTGGTTTGTTCCAGCTTGAATGAGATCTCTTGATTGTTCCATTCATATGCAAATATTCTCCTCGTTCTCCTTCAATTACATGATGTTTTATCTTCACATTACTCTCATATGCCTTAGCCATGGTATATCAATTCTCTCTATCCTTACACCTCATATCACATATGCACTTGGTACATTTTTCATTACACATGATCATGGTTGAGTCTGCTTTACTTTACCTGATGTGTTATTCTCTCATGTATGGGTTTGATACTTAGACATGGTGTTATAACTTCTACACTAATCATGAGCGTGGTAAATGCAGAATTGAGATCTAATAACAATACATAAAATTAATGATTTTATTATTTGCATCGACATACCATGGAGGACATAATTATCCTTTAGAAGTGTTGTCAAGTCTCAAGTCAATTTGTACTATTGGGCATATTTTTAGGGTAGTGTCTTCCATATCCTAACCATACTTCACATTTTCCATTCTCCCCCCTTCACTTCCATCATGGTCAAAAAAAATTATTCTCACTCGTGATTGACTTGTCAATTGTCATTCAAAAAGGTTAGGCTAAGAAATCTTAAGTCAAATAATCCAAACAAGCTAGAGGTGAAGAGAAAAAAAAAAAAAAAGTTTGAAGCCAAAAAATAATAAAGCTTGAGCTATGCCACCTCACTATGTGGCTAATTCCCCTAGTCCCACGTTTTTCTATAAATATTTAAAAAAAATGTCTTGAACAAAATAAAGAAAGAAAGAAAACAAAGAAAGAGGTAGTAAGAAACAATGTCGAAGAAATGGTAACTCAAAACTAAAGCTCCCTCTTAAAGGCTTCTATATCAAATCCTAACTCATGAAAGCTAGTCAAGCAAGTTTGAAGACCTATACATCATCCTACATGAATTTGATGGTCAATTCATGAGGTTTTCCCCTTTCTCTTCCATAATTTATTCATCATATCACCTAGCCCTAATTTAGTGACTTGGGAAATACTTTTTGCTTAGGTTTTGTCACATGTATAAAGGATAAGGTTGTCCTCCCATGGTAAAACTTAGGAAAATCCTAAAAAATGACTTAAATTATGTTGTTTCTAAAAGAAATCACTATGTATGCACCACCTAATTACTTTCAAGGGGGTTAGACCCACCACTATAACTGGGTGCCCTACATTGGCATACATGTACACGCACTTGGAGCAACATCCATGCCTTGGGATCTATGTACATGTATACATAGATATCCATCAACATTGGGATCCATGCCATTTATCTTGGGATCCATGGACTACATTGGAATACATGCCATTGCATTGGGATCATGACTATCCATTGACAATGACAAGGATGCCACATCATCATAGTTACCACATGGACTACTCTAGGAGAGCACCCTTGCCTAGTTGGACTTATATTTTACCCACATGTGTGACTTATTCTCTCTCATGGATCACATGTGGGAGGTTGTTGAGGACATTCATGAGGGGGATACATGTGGTCACATGTTCTTACATGTGGTTATAGTTTGTTATGAGTGGTTATGACCTAGTTGATCACTTCTTTGATGGAACACTTTGCTTGAGGAGCCACACGTGCCACATGTACCTTGATCTCTCTTGATTATTTTTCCACATGTGTGGATGATTTCAACCTCTTGGATAACACATTTTTTTTATTGGAGAGGTTTTATTCCATGATTCTAGGGTTAGTTGGTGAAGAACCTTGGTCTTGGGCCTCCATTTGACCTCACCAACACATTTAAAGGGGTCATTGGCACTTTTGATAGGATGGTGCACTTGCTCTCATGGACCACAATTGTGGCATTTAGTTAGAGGATATTCATGAGGTAAAGCTACTTTTCTCATAGTCCTCAATCATTTATTTTCAGGTCTACAGTATTCAGTTTGGAAATCTTCATTTGATTTCTTTCTCTACATTACTGAAAGATAAGGCTACTTCTTGCTACTTGGAATAGATGGTCACACACTCTTGCCTCCACCTACATCTTGGATCATCTAAGTACCTCTTGGTGGAATTTGTTGGGTACACCCTTGATTTCTTGGAATCCCAAAATTGATTCAAGGATTAAACCCTAAGGAAGGCCTAGTGTGACCCCATAATCCAAGTGGAAGTCAAGAAATAGTCTATTTATTTTCTCCCTCTCACTCTTTACATTCAAAATTTTTCTTTACTTTGTTCAAATCAATCTAGGGTTTGAAGGGTTTAAAAATTATTACATCTAGATTGACGCTTTGCTTCAAGTTAACTAGGCCAATAATTTATTGAATGATCTAGACAGTTGAATTGAATTTTGGGTTTGTAAATTTGCTCATATCTTAGTTAAATATTTAGTCGATTTGTTATCTTTCCTTCCCTTGAAATAAATGAACATCCAGGAGAATTTTGGAAAATTTTGAGTGGTGCATTTTACTCAATTTAGCATCTATATGCTATGAGGAAACAAATCGATGTTAACAATAGCCAAATGACCTGGTAGTTTAGCACTTTTGGGAAGAATTTCTTAGCTGGTTTGTCACTGTGTTTTCTTTGAAATTAAAAATAGAGTTAAGCTTGAAACTCGAAACTAAATATCTATGGTTAAATTTCTTTGACTTGGTAGATTTGTGGATAAGAAACAACTCTAAATATTGGTATTATCTCTCAAGATTATGTTAGGTTTTGTACACACATTTCCTCACAAATTTTGACACTATTCATGATCCAAATGCTACCAAGTATCAAATCAATCCTAAGAAACCCAGAATGACCTAAAATTGAGTTCTAATTTCTTATTTTGGTTAATTGTTTCAAATATTTCTTAGAATTGGTTGATCTGGATTATTTTCGAAACAAAATTAAAGCAGAGCTATTACAATGAAATACTCATGAAAACTGCCAGAAACAGAGAAATACAACAATACACAATTTCTATTAATGAAATAATTTTAAAGAGACTATAAAAATACAGAGTGCAAGACTCGCTAGAATGGTGGCAACTTTATCTCTTAGAAGATATGTGATGGCTACGCTCATTCGCCAGAATATGATTACAATGAGGTTTTGAAGGCATTTTTATGATAAACATGAATGACAAAACCCTATACATCCAAAAACATAATCCGAGGAGATGAAACGCCAAAAGTGATGTGGGCCCCGTTGGGGTAAGTTAGTGCATAAACTACCCAGGGTCGTAAATTTTGCACACAATCTCCGTTTTAGGCACGTGATAGCTCGTTGGAAAGGTATTTTCGAGAACTACACATTGTGCCATCAAAATCTGACTCCGTCTACATTTTGATTGTGGCAAGAAAAAAAAACACTTTTTAGAGCCCCAAAATGACTCTGGAAGTACAGAAAGATGTACTGACATGAAAAATTCCAAAATAAGCCATTTGGAATAGGTAAGTAGCCACCAATATCCACTTGGATTCTATGTAGGGCTTCAGGATAGCCCCATAAGTGTAAAACCCACAATTACAAAGAAATTCCCTCATTACAGAGAAACATGTTGAACTGAAAATTGTCCAGATTAGCTAGTTGGAATATGGAACAAGTGGGTGGCCACCAATATACACTTGGATCAATCCTCCCCCTTGAGGAAGAAATGGTTTCCATTGCATTGAGTTCCTAGGGAAGAGGGGAAAGTGTTTTATGAATCTAAATCTTGGTTAGCTGCATGCCTTGTTGGAGAGTTTGCACTGCTTGGTTTGTGGAAGCTTGTCACGAACTTGTTGCTGGCAGGGTTGAGTCTATTCCACCAACCTGTTGTCTTTGGGTTTGAAGGAGCATTCTGTAGGCACCATTGTAGGTGAAGAAACAATATCTTCTTTATCTTTGACAATTTGTTTTTGCTAGATAGAAGGTGTTGAGGCTGCAATGGTTGTGGTGGCCTTATGTGCATCCTTTGAACAGACTGTGAACAAGATGAATTTTGGAGTATGAGAGATTACCTTTGGTATCCTATAGAGATGACCTCCTAGAGTAATAATGACACTACGGGGTCTAGACTCATAAACAATATGATGTTTCCACATATATGGTTGGCCCAAAACAACATCACATACATTAAGAGGGGCAACATCACACACTACCTCATCCTTGAAGGGATGGATGCCATAGGACATGCGACACTACTAGTTGACATAAAGATCTTGTCCCTGGTGAAACCACCCAATGTTGTAAGGTTGCAGGTGTGGTGTTTTTGACAACCCCAATTGTTTGAATACCTTAGCTAAGATGATGTTCTTATGGTTGTCGTTATCAACAATGAAATGCAATGGGGTCCCCTTCACCCACATTTGTGTATGGAAGAGGCACTCCCCCTCTTCAGGATCTACTGGTTCTTCTAGTTGAATTGTTGTGGTCACGATAGTAGCATTGGGGTCTACATCGATGATCTGTATTTTTTCGATATTTTATGGATCAGTTTCTAAATTAGGGTTCGGCTCCGTGTCTTTGACCTCGACCACCGATGATTGTTTCGAGAAACATTCATCGGTGTTGTGCCAGGGGCTTTTGTGGAAGTCACACCACTTCTCGGTGTCATTCTTCGTCTTTCCTTTACCCTTCTTGTCTAGTGTCTTGGAATTATTGTCTAGAGGCTTTTCATCAGGGCCATCTTTACCATGCTTTGGTTGTTGCAGATATGCAGACCTGAATATGCTCGATTTTGACAACATATCGATAGGAAGCTCCCAATGATGAGATTTTTAGGAAATCCATTTCGGTTTGGATGTACCTATGCAGATCCCCATGATATTTCCAATATCCACCTAGATGTTGTGTAGGGCTTCAGGACAACCCCGTAAGTGTAGAACCCACAATTACAAAGAAATGTCCCCATTACAAAGAAACGTGTTGAACTAAAAATTGTCGAGATGAGCCAGTTGGAATATGGAACAGGTGGGTGGCCACCAATATCCACCTGGATGAATCCTCCCCCCTTAGGAAGCAATGGTCTCCATTGCATTGAGTGCCCGGGGAAGAGGGGAAAGCGTTTTCTGAATCTGAATCTTGGTGAGTTGTGTGCCTTGTTGGAGAGGTTGTGCTGCTTGGTCTGTGGAAGGTTGTCACAAACTTCTTGTTTGTGGGGTTGAATATGTTCCACCAACCTGTTGTCTTTAGGTATGATGGGGCATGTGTAGGCACCATTGTAGGTGAAGAAACAATATCTTCTTTCTCTTCGACAATCTGTTTTCGCTGGATAGAAGGTGTTGAGGTTGCAACGGTTGTGGTGGCCTTCTGTGCATCCTTTGAATAGACTGTGAAGATGATGGATTTTGCAGTATGAGATATTACCTTGCGGCACTATTTTGGTGGAACAATAGTCATAACTACCTCTGGTATCCTATAGAGTCGACCTCCTAGACTAATAATGACACTACAAGTTCTAGAATCATAAACAACATGACGTTTCCACATATATCGTTGGCCCAAAACAACATCACAAGCATTAAGGGGGTCAAAATCCCACACTACCTCATTATTGAAGGGATATATTCCATAGGATAGGTGACACTGCTAGCTGACACAAAGATCTTGTCCCTGGTGAAGCCACCCGATGTTGTAAGGTTGCGGGTGTGGTGTTGTTGGCAACCCCAACTGCTTGAAGACCTTAGTTGAGATGAGGTTCTTTTGGATATCATTATAAACAATGAAATGCAATGGGGTCCCCTTCACCCACATTTGTGTATGGACGAGGTGCTCCCCCTCTTCAGGATATACTGGTTCTTTTGGTTGAATTGTTGTGGTCACGACAGTAGCAGTGGGGTCTACATCGATGATCTGTCTATTTTCAATATTTTATGGATCAGACTCCGAATAAGAGTTTGACTCTGTGTCTTTGACCTCAGCCACCAATGACTGTTTCGAGCGACATTCATCGGTTATGCCAGGGGATTTTGTGGAAGTCACACAACTTCTTAATGCCATTCTTCATCTTTCCTTTACCCTTCTTGTCTTGTGTCTTGGACTGATTGTCTAGAGGTTGTTGGTCAGGGACATCTTTACCATGATTTGGTTGTTGCGGATATGCAGACCTGGATTCCCATTTGTTCTGGTGCCTAAATTTATGTTTGATTTTGACAACATATCGATAGGCAACTCCCAATTATGATATTTTTATGAAATCCATTTTGGTTTGGATGTACCTATGGAGAGCCCCACGATATTTCCAATATCCACTTGGATGTTGTGTAGGGATTCAGGACAACCCCGTAAGTGTAGAACCCACAATTACAAAGAAATGTCCCCATTACAGAGAAACGTGTTGAACTAGAAATTGTCCAAATGAGTCAGTTGGAATATGGAACGTGTGGGTGGCCACCAATATCCACCTGGATCAGTCCTCCCCCCTTAGGAAGAAATGGTCTCCATTGTGTTGAGTGCTCGAGGAAGAGGGGAAAGTGTTTTCTAAATCTGAATCTTGGTGAACTGCGTGCCTTGTTGGAGAGGTTGCGATGCTTGGTCTGTGGAAGGCTGTCATGAACTTGTTGTTGGTAAGGTTGAATCTATTCCACCAACTTGTTGTCTCTGGGTTTGACGGGGCATTGTGTAGGAACCATTGTAGGTGAAGAAACAATATCTTCTTTCTCTTCGACAATCTGTTTTTGCTGGATAGAAGGTGTTGAGGCTGCAATGGTTGTGGTCGCCTTTTGTGCATCCTTTGAACAGATTGTGAAGAGGATAAATTTTGGAGTATGAGATATTACCTTGCGACACTTTTTTGGTGGAATAGTAGTTGAAAATACCTCTAGTATCCTATAGAGTTGACCTCCTAGAGTAATAATGCCACTACAGGATCTAGACTCATAAACAACATGACATTTCCACATATATGGTTGGCCCAAAACAACATCACATGCATCAAGAGAAACAACATCACACACTACCTCATCCTTGAAGGGTTGGATGCCATAGGACAGACGACATTGTTCGCTGACACGAACATCTCGTCCTTGGTAAAGCCACCCGATGTTGTAAGGTTGCAGGTGTGGTGTTGTCGACAACCCCAACTATTTGAAGATCTTAGCTGAGATGAGGCTATTCTGGCTATTGTTATCAACAATGAAATGCAAAGGGGTCCCCTTCACCCACATTTGTGTATGGAAGAGGCGCTCCCCCTCTTCGGGATCTACTGGTTCTTCTAGTTGAATTGTTGTGGTCGTGAAAATAGCAGTGGGGTCTACGTCAATGATCTGTCTGTTTTCAATATTTTCTAGATCGGATTCCGAATTAGAGTTCAGCTATGTGTCTTTGACCTCAACCACCAATGATTGTGTCGAGCGACATTCATCGGTGTTGTTCCAGGGGATTTTGTGGAAGTCACCACTTCTCAGTGTCATGCTTCGTCTTTCCTTTACCCTTCTTGTCCTATGTCTTGGACTAGTTGTCTAGAGGCTATTGGTCAGGGTCGTATTTAACATGCTTTGGTTGTTGCAGATATGTAGACCCAAATTCCCATTTGTTCTAGTGCCTAAATTTCTGCTCGATTTTGACAACATATCGATAGGCAACTCTCAATGATGATATTTTTATGAAATCCATTTCGGTTTGGTTGTACCTATGCAGAGCCCCACGATATTTCAAAACTAGATTTCGCTCAGAGTCTTTGATACCTAGCTTGGTGTGCAAGGTATGGAAAGTATTTGTGAACTCCAACAATGTTTGTCTCTTCTCTTGCCGTAGTGTGGTCCATCTCATGTATTGGTTTCATAGTTAACATGGTAGTACGGTTCCTCGACCGCATCCACAAAAAATTCCCAAGTGGGCTCGACCCCATATATTCCAGATTCCTCTGTGGAAATTTTCTCCTAGTAAGCTTCCCACCAATGTTTGACATGGGGGAGAGCCTTGAAGAGTGCAAAGGTGATCCTTTCCCTATCGGAAAATTTTTGAACAGAGAAATAACCTTCTAATAGATTTAACTATTTTTCTAGGGTATCCGCATCTATCTGACCCTCAAATATGGGAATATCAAAATTAACTTGTACCTTGAAGGGAAAGGTTCCTCCAAAATGATCGCTTGATGAAGATACACCTATTGTTATCGGTTGCGTTGAAGGATGTTTGCAAAATTATCCATCATTTCGTTCCTCTGTATCACAAGAGCTTGCTCAAGCAATAGGTTAATAGAATCTTCTGCTTCACCATTTTTCTTTTCTGTCGCTATTGAGGGTTTCTTGGGCATGCAAGAGTGATTTTCCTCAAGAGAGACAATCTCGAGACCCAACTGACTATACTTAGACCTCGTCGGGGACATGCATTAAAACATGATCAAGATCAACCTACTTTGATACCACTGATCCATATTATTTCGAAACAAAATGAAAGTAGGGCTATTACAATGAAATACTCATGAAAATTGCCGGAAACAAAGAAATACAACAATACACAATTTTTATTAATGAAAGAATTGTAAAGAGACTGTAAAAATATAGAGTGCAAGACTCGCTAGAATGGTGGCATCTTTATCTCTGAGAAGAGATGTGACGGCTACGCTAATTCGCCAGAAGATGATTACAATGAGGCTCTGAAGGCTTTTTTATGATAAACATGAATGCCAAAACCCTAGACATTCAAAAACCTAACCCTAGGAGATGAAACGCCAAAAGTTGTGTGGGCCTCGTTGGGGTAAGTTAGTACATTAACTTCCTGAGGTTGTAACTTTTGTATATGATCTTCGTTTTAGGTGCGTAATAGCTCATTGGAAAGGTCTTTTCGAGAAATATGCATTATTCAATCAAATTCTGCCTCAGTCTGTAGTTTCACTGTGGCAAGCCAAAAAAAACAATGTTTAAAGCCCCAAAATGACCCTGGAAGTACAAAAAGACATACTGAAATGAAAACTTCCAAAATAAGCCAGTTCGAATAGGTGGGCAACCACCAATATCCACCTGGATGTTGTGTAGGGATTTAGGACAACCCCATAAGTGTAGAATCCACAATTACAAAGAAATGTCCCCATTACAGAGAAACGTGCTAAACTGAAAACTGTCCAAATGAACCAATTGGAATATGGAACATGTGGGTGGCCACCAATATCCACTTGGATCATTGGTAGTGTGAAATATATGAGGGTTTTGAAGTTAAGTTGCAATGCACTCACACATTGGTTATAAGTCACAATGATTTAACCTTCACATTCAAATTTAACCGAGTTTTTTTTTGGGATTTTAATGATATTAACTCTCTTAAATACCAAATTGATGGCACTTTTAATGGAATGGCCTACTCAACAAGCTAGACATCCCATTTGAATTAGGTCATTCATTTGTTTTTTTAAATTTATTATTTTAAAGGTTTAGTTGATAGTTAAATTTAAATGCAAGTATCTAGTGTGATTTGGACATTAATCTTACTTTCTTGTTGGTCATTTGCATAAAGATATATTACTCACAAATTTTCTCCTTGGTACATGCTATTCGTACATTTTTAAAGCAAATTATGATTTTGACATTGCTTAAAATTTAAAACAATTCATGACATTTATTCTACACACTTAGTCAATGCTTAATGTGTTTGATGGTTCAATAATAATGCAACTTGTATACATATCTATGTTTCATCAAGTGTTGGTTTTTCAAACTTGTTGAAAAATATATGTTTTGTGTTATACTTAAATGAAGAAATTTATGAAGGACATGCTTGAACGACCTACCACTTAAGCGTCATTCGATTCACTCACGTGCATTTTTATTAAGAATTCAAAGCACTGGTAAAGGATTGATAATTTTGAGGGTTTACGAGAATATGGGTTTCAAGCTCATTCTTTAAGGATACATTTTGGCAATACATAAACTAATATAAGACTTGATTCTTCTCATGGATGCCTTGGCTATACTAATTGTTGTTATTCTAAGATAGAATGATGAATGTTTGAGGTTGGAATCATCTGGTACAAATCTGAAGATTACCTTAGTTATCTACAAACCTAGAATTTGTTTTTTTACATTGCCTCAACACCGCTTTAATATTTTCTTGAATGTATTCCACACTAAGGACAAACATTCATTAACAAAATTAATCATTTTTGTAAGCATTGTGAGAAGCTTGTGATATCGTGACATTCAAGTTTTGTCATTTATCATTTCATAACTCAAATCTGAACAATACCTTTTGAATTCTGGTATAAATGAAATAGTGAATTGTTTGAGATTGGTCACATGGATGGCAACATTTTGCACATTATTTTAATGATTTTCAAGCACTTTGTGGATGGCTCATGGTTTATTGGTTTGGATAAGTGCATATTTCATGGGAAAATTCACCATTTTGCTTAACAATTAGTTGAATTCCCTGCATCTCATTTGGAGCACTTATTATTATTATGATCTATTTTGCACATGTAATAACTTTATATTTTCATAAATAAAAATGATCATTGTTGGAAAATTTCACGAGTTAAGTTACTAAATTACCCTCACCATACAATGAATTTAGTCAACTTGATTGATAGGGTTACATCTCTTGATTAGAAAATCCCTTTCCTTAGTCTAAAGAGTGGGGCAAGGTCACTGAGTTGATAGTGGGTGGCTTGCTTGAGAGTTTCCTCTAGGCTCTCCTATTGGATTTAGGAATTTCCCCTTTAGGAGAGAGTTTGAGTGGTAACACTAACCACTATCTAGACAAACATTTCCATGGATTTTATCTTGGGCCTCTCGAAAGTAGGTAAAATTAATTCATCATGGTGGTAGTTGATCATCTTTCTAAATATGCTCACTTTTGTGCTTTACCACACCCATTTACACCCTCCATAGTTTCCTATGTTTTCATGGATGAAATGTTTAAATTACATGGCATTCCCACTTCCATTGTGTTGGATTGTGATCCCAAGGAGTTGTTTAAAATACAAGACACACCGTTGAAAATGAACACAAATTATCATCCCCAAACTAATGGTCAAATAGATGTGGTTAACAAGTGTTTAAAAACCTATTTGATATGTTTTTTCTCATACATGCACACCAGTGGGCACAATGGCTACCACTTATAGAATGATGGTACAATACCACTTATCACAGTGCTACCAATATGTTACTATATGGAGTTGTCTATGGCCAAAAACATAAATGTCAGTGGTTTCATATTTACAAGTCACCTCCAAGGTTCAACAATTGGATTGCACCCTCCACACTAGAGAGGCCATTCTCCACACACTTGTTGAGCCCTCAACAACTCCCCTTATTTTTTTAGCAAAAATGAAAGACCCCATTGAATTTTGAGATTAATGCCTTGTATTTGAAGGGATTCTTTTATAGTTATTTTCTTTCTCAATTATTTGGTTAGAGTGCTTCTTATGATTGATCCTTTTTGGTTTGTCTTTTGTGAGATGATGAGGTGATGTTGTGATGCTATTGAAATGAAGCTATTAGTGAAATTGCATATCTGAATATAACTTAATGTTTATGATTTCGGGGATGAGATTGTTGCAGCATGAAAACTTGCTATTTCATCACATTTTTCTCACATGCATAATGATTGTGCCATTTGAGGTTTTTTTTTCATTCAACATTGTTTACACGCTCATGTGGACTTACTCTAAGTCGTTGCATACAACTGTTGGTTTAAAAGTGGATTATCATAACGTTACGATACTTGCATCAAGATTTGGCTTGCAATGCATAAATGAGTTAACTTGGCATCTTGGCGGATTAAAATAATTTGACTAAAAAATAAATCTTAACAATTTTAATACGTGTCTTGAAAGAATATATGTTAAAAAAAAGAAATGAGCTAACACTTTTTAGTTTGAATAATGCGTCGTTTTTTACAAGACTTAAACTTTTATTAAAAAATAATGTCTTTTCGTAATTTTATAATTTTCAGCAAATTAAAACAATTCAATTAAAACTTATATGAAAATCAATTTTATTCTTAACATAATATACTCTATATACTCTATAGACTGTGCTATAATTAGTATGAGGTGGGACATATATATAGGGATTGTCTGCACCCTAGAAGGCCAAGATTTGGTCATTGATCCTTCCTGCTTGCTTCCAAGTAGTTACCTATCCCAAACCTCTTTGTTCGTNATATACTCTATAGACTGTGCTATAATTAGTATGAGGTGGGACATATATATAGGGATTGTCTGCACCCTAGAAGGCCAAGATTTGGTCATTGATCCTTCCTGCTTGCTTCCAAGTAGTTACCTATCCCAAACCTCTTTGTTCGTTATTTAGAGACAACCTGATGGTTTTCAATTTTAGCCAAACATCGATTCTGTTTTCGAAGTTCTCGTTTCATAAAAAAAAAAATTGGTGAAATCTAAAGTTTCAGGCGTCGAAATGATGCACAATATCTCTTGATATTCGAATACATTGAAGTATGAGTAAATTGCTTTAAAGTCCATTAAAAGTTAAAAAGAAGAAAACCACATTAATGGCATGCCATAAACCTATTTATCCTTGATGGCATATTTGAAAATTCATATTTATAAGCATAAAAGAAAATGAAATATTCCTAACCTATCATATCACTTTGTAAATTGGTTTTGAGCTCATATTTTAATAAAAACCATATTTAAATAATATTGCAAGTTGGAGCACAAAACCGAATGAAAATTGTATTCTCAAAATTGGGAATATTAATAATTGAAACACATTATTAAGTGATATAATTGGTATTTTTTTCAACTATTATGGCATGTGAGTGAAATATTCTGCCTCAATTCCTTTGTGCCTTTTAATTTCTAGTCAATTAATTTGACACATCTTATGATGATAATAATGTGGAGTTCGTTTTATGGACAAGTATTATGTCTTTGAGAGAGATATCGTGTTGATGAGCATATTGATGGAAACACAAAGATCGTGGAACAGAGGGAATGATACAATGACGCAAAATCTCTGATTATTGGAAGGATATTATTTATCCTTTGCTCCAGATTGGGATACTTAGAGAACATCTTAATAATTAGATTGCATCTTNTATATATATATATATATATATATATATATATATATATATATATATATATATATATATATATATATATATATATATATATATGCGATCAGTTTTTAAAGTTGATTTTACAATCTTTTTAGGTGGCAATTAGGCCCATATACCGGTGGACATCACCACACCAAATGAGTATAGGCATAATCAAGGTCTTGATTGAGTGATGATTTCTTGTTGTTAGCAAGAATTTTTCGAGCTATCAACAATTGGCACTATAAGGAGGGCATGATCAAGCAAAACCTCCGAAGCTATTCTATATTTTAGAAGATCTTAAATGACTCCTATACATGTTGTAGATCATGTTTTTAGCTTGCCTTCACCTACTGAAAGTATTTATGGAAAGACAATTCATTTCTTGCTGAAATTGAGTTTTAATGGAGAGGAAGAATCGTTTGTTTTTCATCATGTCTCTCAGTTCAATCTCGTTTGTAATAAATTGCATATATTTGATGAAAGTTTGATATGCATGTTTTGTACCCTAACTTTTCAAGTAAGGATCGGGAGTTGGTTTAAATTATTACCAACTCAGTCCATTCATTCGTGGAGACATATGATGGAGGTATTTCTTGAATCACGCCAAGATTTTGATTATGAGGAGTTGTGTGTAGAGTTAGAAAATCTAAGAATGTATCAAGATGAAACTATATAATAATTTCTTGCTAGGTTTAGACTAATACCTTTCAAATTTCCTAATAAAGATAGACCTTCAACAAGCGATTTACTGCTAGGTTTTCTTTACTTATGTTCTTTTCCTTGTATTCAGAAGAAGGTTAATAACGATTTATCAGAAGATTTTGAATCTAGGTCTATTGATTGCAAATAAACTAATGATCTTAAAATTTCTATTAAGACTTCTTCTCTTGAAGAAGAATCAACCGAAATAGATTCAATATCATTATCCAATATACACAACCTAGATGATAAAAATGTTGTTGAAAAATTAAATGATAGAGAAGCTTTTGATATAATATCCTCTAAGAGTTATTTGTCTAAGTATCCAAATTTATTTGTTGACTATAGTCATAGTAATGATTACTCTGTTAATGAAAATTATGAAATCCCTTTGTATAATGATATGTATGAAAATGGCGATGATTCATTTATAATGGAAATTAGCTATATAGTAAATTTATCTCATGACTACAGAGGAGAAATATACAACACTGTGAATGATATAGAAGAGTTACCTGTTTTTTCATCAATTTTTTCTAATAATTTGGATTCTAATTCATTCTATGACCTAGGGTATAAGAAAATAATGTATCGTGATCCAATTGAGTTTAATGATGCATAGACACTTCACCCTTAGGTGATGATCATGTGAAGCTCTCTTATCTTCAACTTGTTGATACCTCAACACACCCTTTGAAATATTAGGCATTTCAATGGGTACCACCATTTTTTTCCCTTTATGATTAGTTTAGGTTGCTTGCACTTTGTTTTGTGTATTTCTCTTTGATCCCTCTCGGTTGTTTATGGTTCAAGATTTTAATTTTTTTTTCCTAAATAAAGGTAGGCATCTAACTTCTTAAGCTGAGTAGAAGGATGACCGAGACTTAATAAATTCTGCGAAAAGTCCAAAAATCAGTTTTGTTTTCCCTGATCTCGATAGACACTCATTCGACACCAATAGCGCATCGAGGGTTGTCAAGATATTTTAACGCAACCTTAGAGAGGGATGAGAAATATCACTCATTGTTGATGAGGTTTTGGCATCGGTGTCAGTCGATATCTCTGGTGGAACATTAAGGAATACTAAATCTTGTCGATGTTGATAGAGCCACAGGAAAATAAACAATTCTGAGTCATATGATGCAAATGTTTGATGAATCCTAACCGTTGGTGGATAAGACAAGATTAGATCAATTTTGATAAGTGAAGGAGGCACATCGTTTGTTAGGAATGATTTTCATACTACCATGTCACCTACCATCTAGACTTCCATACCGAAGATGTCGAATGTCACGTTACTAGCCACATAATCTGCTATGCCACAAAATATGCCTTGCCCCTTGCCACGTTAGACTTCCATGATAGCTAACACGTCACATGATACATCAAATTTGTACGGTCTTTTTGGTTGTCATCAATGATCGAGGATTTTTTTGTTTGTTTGTTTGATGAACTGTAATTTTGTGTTCACTAATGTCAATGAGCACATCGATGATCAACAAGTTTGGGTTAAAATTTTTAAGTGGTTTGGGGAAAGTCTTTCCGATTATCAATGATGTTCTATCAACATTGTCCATTTCCTATTTCAAAAAAACTTATGGGCTCACACTTATTCCCGTTGATCTTCGATCACCATGAAATTGCTCTGGATCGTAACCATTCATCTTGCGACTAATTTTAATCTTCATCGTTGAAAATTTTAACATAAGATTGGCCACTCATAGGTTCCGTACCTATGATTCATCCCCGTACATGATTGCATCATCACACCACTTGTTCAGTCATACCTGGCCATGTCATCTTCCATACTTCCATATGATTCAACTAACACCTTGTTTCCACATCATAGTTCATACCCATGTGTCTCAACACGTCACCATTTGAAAATCGACATAGCGCGCTAATGGAAAAGTGGTTATTGTTTAGAACTTTTCATCAAAATTGGCAACACAAATTAGAAGAAAGCTAGCTCAAAAGGGTCGATAACCTCAAATCGTCTATCCCCAATTGTGTAAGACATTGTGTGCCAAAATGACCATTTTTTGAACTAGCCTATGAACCAAAGAACATACAGTGGTGTTGTCATACAATAGAAGGATTTAATTGCAAGCATGACACACAAATAAGCACATATAAACCTAAAGATCTACACAATCCCATTGTACTTTGGTGTTTCATGGTTAGATTTGACTACTAAAGAACTTGAATATATGTACATAAACGACTTCATTTGGTATCTTTGCTATTGATTTGGGAAGAAGAGATTGTGCAGTGAAAATAATTCTGTGTTAAAAAGATGTGTGTTACGATTGTGTTTTTGCTGACTCGGGACATTGTGTTTTTCATAACTAGTAAGCCTCAGCGTTAATTTCTCTAATTGTGATCATGTACATGTTCAACGTGAGTAATTTTTGTGGTTATTAGGAAAATGTAAATGGATTATGTCCTAATAACTGTTCACTGTGCAAGAAAATTACACCTCGAAGCAGAACCACTTGTCAGTCTTTGAAAACTCCCAAAGAAAAAGGCGCATAGCTGGGCAAATAATCAAATCCTGCAGCCACTGAAGGAGTGGAACAAACACCAAAAGTAAAATCTATGATTTGAGTCCCATTGAAGAAAGTTTTCAACCAACCACCATTGTAAAAGGATACAAAGCCAATCACAGGGAATAAGGTACCATTTCCTTCATGGAATGAATTATTTAACAAATTCAAGAATTCAGATGTCATGTCCCCATTTTTGGGTTCCCTTGTTTTGTAGTAGAAGGGACTTCTGTGGTTTGTTAGTGGAAAAAAAGGAGTGAAAAGGAGGTCATTTAATGTCACTTAGTTAGGAGATGTTATGTTTTTAAAGTGACATTAGGGAAGTAAAGTAAATTTAGATTAATAAGTTTATTAACTATTATTAAAGTGGCTTTTAATCCTAAAGTGAAAATTGGAGGGAAAATTAGGGTTACATTTGATTTGGTCAAAAAAGGAAAAGTTCTAGTAGGATTGATTTAGTAAAAAAATGGAAGTTCTAGAAGGCATGGAGGAAGGATCTAGAAGGGGTTGGAAAAATATACAAGAAGGGTAAGCCCTCACTTCTCATTATTATGATTTGATATCTCAATGGAATGCTCTTGTAGCTAGCGTTTTCGTTGGGGTTTTGGGAGAAACCTTTCCACTGCAGGTTTAGTTTCGGTGGTGCAACACCCACCCTAGCTAGACAAGAGGAGAATTCATCCAAAGTTCTCATTGGAGTTCATTGAGTGTTTGATTTAATACTAGAGGGAGTAGAGAAGCATATTGGCTTGTACAAGGTGTTTGCAACGATATTTAGGAATAGGCCGAGCTTTAAATCTGTAGATGCCAGGAGGGTTTCACACATATGTGAAAGAGGGCATTCTCGTGGGTTGTCCCACGATGACCTTTGCAAATTGGGGTTTTGTAGCCATCTATCGAACCAGATTTGTGAGGATCTCAAGAAGGGTTTGACTACATATCGACGTTGTTGGAGTAGAGCATAGTAAGGCTTGGTGAGTCTTGGATCAATGGAAACCATAGGTTGACATCATTCTAGGTTTTTATTGTTTGTGTATATAATAGATTGGGTAGCTTCATGGAAACCATTAGATTTGTGTTCTCAATAGTATTATGTCATTGTTATTACAACCATTGGACATCATTGTACTAATTTTGGGAGTTTTCCATCCATAATAAGATGCCATGATTATTTTCTCCATTCTTGTGAAATGAATGTATGTTATATGTTTGACAATATTCCTCATTGAGTAAACTATCTATAAGAAGTTAAAAATACATTCATATAAAAAGAAACAACAAATTTTGGGCAGAAATATAAAAAATCCCCTCCTAGCCTAGTTGGGAGGATTTGGTCAAAAAGGGGAAATATCTATAAGGATTGATTTAGTCAAAAAGGGGAAATTTCTATAAGGATTGATTTAGTAAAAAAGGGGAAGTTCTAGAAGGCATAGAGGAAGGATATATAAGGGGTTGGAAAAGTATAAAATAAGGGTAACCCCTCACTTCTCATTATTATGATTTGTAGCCAACGTTTTTGTTGGGGTTTTGAGAAAAACCATTCCACCATTACAATTTGGTTTCGGTGGTGCAATATCCACCCTAGCTAGACAAGAGGGGAATCCATCCAGGATTTCCATTAGAGTTTCATTTTGGTAGGGGGAATCCATCCAGGATTTCTACTGGAGCTTCATCTTGGGAGTTTGTCTTATTGTTAGAAGGATATTGAATTACGCACGCGGTTTACAGAGTTTGCTGGAAAAGGCCAAGCTCAAACATGTTTAGGATTTCAGAGGGGTTTCAAAGAACTAGGTCAAAGGCATCCCCATGGGTCGAGTAATGGGTGTCCCACGAGGCCCTACTAGACGTTTGACCATGTCCCGCGAGGACCTCTACGGTCGAAGGTTTACAATGTTTTATTAGAGTAGGATGGTGTGGGTTACATGAGTGTATCTACTGCAGTATATTCATGAGGATCATGGCGACATTTCATGCTTTGTTTTATTTGTGTACAATTGCTATTGCAACCAATAAAGATCTGTGTGGGTAGTGTTTGGTGCAACTGTTGTTACAACCAGTAGAGATTTGTATTGTTGTGTTTTATGAAGATTCCATTCATAATAAAATGCCATGATCATATCTTCCATTTTGTGGTATTCAATTGTGTGCAACATGTTTGATAAGATATTCATTATGGGTATACTAGCAAACTGTTTGTGAAAAGTACTCAACTAGTCTAGCAACACATGTAATGAAAATATTTGATGAAAGTGCACAACCATAAATAGATAATTGACAACAAAACCTTATTTTCCTAGCATATTCCCATTGGGGAATAGTACAATGGTATTAGAGATGGATATATTTCCATCCTGTAATTGCATGGTTTACAAAAGAACTAGAGGTAAAAATCAACATGGACAAGGGGATGATAGAACTTGTGCAAGCCATAAAGGAAACTCAGGAGAATATGACAAGGGTGTGGGAGGAGATACACCTATCAATTGTGAAGAAGGGGAAAAGTACCAAATCGAGAAAGGTTGATAAAGCCAAAAACTCACCTCATGATGGGGGTTTGGCAGAATCACATGAGGACTTGCATGCTTATATCCATACAAAGGATTTGTTGATCTGGATTATTTTCGGCACGAAATGAGAGAAGAGATACAATAAAGAAATGTATAGAGATATCTTGGATATCCAATAATATAACATAAATGTATCAGAGATGAAACCATAAACACAAAGATACAATTATACATAATTTCTATTAATGAGTGAAAATGTACAAAGATTGTAAGAACATAGAGTGAAAGACTCGCTAGAATGGTGGCATCTTATCTCTAAAAAGAGATGTGATAACTACTTGCATTCGCAAGAAGATGATTTTACAATGAGGCTCCAAAGGCCTTTTTATCATAAAGAAAATCTAAAACCCTAACCTTGGAAGATGAAAAGCCAACAGTTTTGTGTACCCCATTTTGGGTAGTTTGGTGTATCAACTTCCCGGGGGCGTAACTTTGGCATACGATCTTCGTTTGGGGAGCACGATAGTTCGTTGAAAATTTATCATCGAGGATATTCATTTTTGGGGCTCAATTGGAGCCTTTGGATATCGTTGAGAAGATTAATCGTGAAAAACCTTCATTTAGGCCCTCAAAATGGCCCTAGAAGTTAAAAACTGCTAAAAATAGTAAATTGCTAATATTGTCAGAAAATTGTTTTGAGCCAGTTGGAAAAGGTGGGTGGCCACCAATATCCACCTAGATCAATCCTCCCTCATTAGGAAGCAATGGTCTCCATTGCGTTGAGTTCTGGAGGGAGAGGGAAAAACGTTTGTTGAATTTGCATCTTGATGAGTTGCTTGCCTTGTTGGAGAAGTTGCACTGCTTAGCTTGTTGAAGCTTGTCATGAACCTATGGTTGGAAGGTTGGAACTTTTTAACCAGTCTGGATACATGTTATTCCTGTGTGTATAAGTAATCTTTACACTTTGCTACAATCTTATCAACCTTCTTCTTTTGGATAGAAGGTGCTTGGACTGAGGCTGTAGTGGTGTTCTTCTGTTCACGCTTTGAACAGACTGTGAAGAAGCTAAATTTTGTAGTATGAGATACTACCTTGTGGCACTTTTTAGGTGGGACAATAGTCATAACTACCTCTGGTATCCTATAGATATGACCCCCCAGAGTAATAATGACACTATGGGGTCAAGACTCATAAATAACATGGCGTTTCCACATATATGGCTGGCCCAAGAGAACATCACAGACATCCAGCAAGGAAACATCACATAATACCTCATCCTTGAAGGGTTGGATGTCATATGACAATCAACACTGTTGGTTGACACGAAGATCTCATCCCTGGCGAAGCCACCCGATGTTGTATGGTTGTGGGTGTGGTGTTGTCGACAATCCCAACTGTTTGACGACCTCTGCTGAGATGAGGTTCTTCTGGCTTCCGCTATCAACAATAAAATGCAGTGGGGTCCCCTTCACCCACATATGTGAATGAAAAAGGTGCTCCCCCTCTTCAGTATCTATTGGTTCTTCTGGTTGAATTGTTGTGGTCGCAACAATAACAATGGGGTCTGTGTCGATGATTTGTATTCTATCAATATTTTCTGAATTAGATTCTGAATCAGGGTTTGGCTCCTTGTCTTTGATCTCAGTCACCAATGAATATTTTGAGCGAAATTCATCGGTGTTGTTCTAGGGGATTTTGTGGAAATCGCACCATTTTCCAGTGTCCTTCTTCATCTTTCTATGACCCTTATTTTCTTGTGGCTTGGACTAGTTTTCGGGAGACTATTTGTTAGGGTTGTGTTTGTTAATCAGGGATGATTTTAAGGATGGGAATTTATTTTAAAATTTAGAAACCTTGGCGAATCTTACTAATCCTTCATATGCTAACTATAAATGATTGGCGATTGTTTGTAAAAATATTCAAATTTCTAAGTATTTTATATAGTTTTTATAAAATTTTGGCGATTTTTAAGGTAAAATAATTTTATCCTATAGAATTTGGGTGAATCATTTTTAAAATAGCGAATCTCATTTTTGGAAAAACCATGGAAAATTAGCCGATGAACGAAATTTAGCCCCTAAAATCATCTTTATTTGTCATACTTTGGTTGTTGTGGATTTTCAGACCTGAACTCCTATTTGTTCTGGTGCTTAAATTTCTGCTCGATTTTAACAACATATCGATAAGAAACACCGAGTGATGAGATGTCCAGAAAATCCATTTCAGTTTGGATGTATCTGTGTACAGCCCCACGATATTTCAGAACCAAATGTCGTTCATATTCTTTGATACCTAGCTTAGTGTGCAAGGTATGGAAGGTATGGGTGAACTCAAAAATTTCTTGGCCCCTCTCTTGCCGCAGTGTGGTTCAGCTCATGTACTGGTCCTCATAGTTGCCAACATGGTAATATTGTTCCTTTACCACATCCATAAAAAAATCCCAAGTGGGTTCAACCCCATATATTCCAGACTCCTTTGTGGAACTTTTCTCCCAACAAGTTTCCCACCAATGTTTGACATGGGGGAGATCCTTAAGGAGTGTGAAGGTGATCTTTTTCCTTGTCGGAGAAATTATGAACAGAGAAATAACCTTCTAGCAGATTTAACCATTTTTCTAGGGCATCCACATCTATCTATCCTTCAAATATGGGAATATAGAAATTAACTTGTACCTTGAAAGGTGAGGTTCCTCCAAAGTGGCCGCTTGATGAAGACACGCTCATTATTATCGACAGGCGTTGAAGGATGTGGGAAAAATTCTCCATCATTTCATCCCTTTGTCATGTGAGAGCTTTCTGAAGCCACAGATTAATAAAATCGTCTCCTCTGTTGTTTTTATTTTCTTTCACCATGGAGGGTTTCTTGGGCTTGCGAGAGTGATTGTCTTCAAGAGAGACAAACTAGATACCCAACTTGCTATACGCGGACCTCATCGGGGTCATGCACTGAAAAATAATCAAGAGCAGCCTGCTCTGATACCACTGATCCAGATTATTTTCAGCATGAAATTCGAGTAGAGATATAACAAATAAATGTACAAATATATCTCGGATATCCAATAATATAACATAAAAGTATTAGAGATGAAACCATAAACACAAAGACACAATAATACACAATTTCTATTAATGAGCGAAAATGTACAAAGACTGTAAAAATACAGAGTGAAAGACTCGCTAGAATGGTGATAGCTTATCTCTGAGAAGAGATGTGATGGATACTCGCATTCACAAGAAGATGATTTTACAATGAGGCTCCAAAGGCCTTTTTATCATAAATAAAATCCAAAACCCTAACCCCAGAATGTGGAAAGCCAACAATTTTGTGGACCTCATTTTGGGTAGTTTGGTGTATCAACTTCCTAGGGGCGTAACTTTGGAATATGATCATTTTTTGGAGCGCACGATAGCTCGTTGGAAGTGTATCATCGAGGAGATTCATTTTGGGGGCTCAATTGGATCCTTTGGCTATCATTGAGAAGCTCGATCCTAAAAAAACTACATTTAGGCCCTCAAAATGGCCCCAGAAGTTAAAAACTGCTAAAAATAGTAAATTGCCAAAATTGTCAGAAAACTATTTTGGGCCAGTTGGAAAAGGTGGATGGCCATCGATATCCACCTGGATCATTTGTGCATAGAGGAATATAAAATAGTAGCCTATGATACATCATGAGATATATCTTATGAGGCCGAGGACACTAGTGTGTTAGATGGGTATACCTCTAATGAATCAACAAAAGAAGAGGATGCAACATCTTATGATGACATGTTTTAATCAGTTGATGTTGAGGATCCCACAAATTTCACCATGTGTGATGCTTATGACGTGGGAATTATAAGTGTGATATCACCTATTCTTGATGAGGATTTAACACCATATCTCAGTTATGATGTTGATGATGATGAGGATGTGATTGTACCTCGATAGGGGTTGGAAAACCAATTGTTGTTCAAGGAGGAGCATATTGTGTATGTGTTGACAAGGGAATATGGTATTCATAAGTTTATTTAATATCTCATGTGGAAAGCCCATATGGAGGAGATACAAAAAGGAGTTGCATGTGGGGCCACTAGTGCTCAATTACACATCATCAAGGAAGAACTGGAGTAGATGAAATGTGATTACTTGCAGTTGTTCATGGATAGGGACCTTGCTCTTAAGTTTGTTGAAGACAAGGAAAGGGAGATTAAGGAGTTTTGTTACTGGATTAGCATAGCATGCTCTTCATCATTGACAACAATTGAGACTCCTTCATCTTTAGAAGTAGTGACACATGAGGGCATGAGTGGCACTCATGATCTGAGGGAAGAGCCTCTTGTGATGATTCTTCATGAGGAGCATTCAGAATTGCAGGTATTTGAGGGGGTTTTGATCGTGCACCTATTTTTCATTGTAGGGATCATGAGTCATTTCTTGTGGATCAAGGCTTACCTATAGAGGAGGTAATTGAGAAAATTCCTTGTGGACCATCCAACAAGGAAGTATATGCACCAGTTGATTGGGGGGTTGAGTATAGGAAAAATGTGGATACACCACTATGGGACCCAGGTTCAATTAATATTTGTAGAGTGATTGATATAGTGGCACATATAGGATACATGGTGGTACACGATGATACAATGGTGTGCAATGGTATATAATAGTATACAATGGTGTATGATGGTATGCAATGGGTTTTGGGGATGTTTCCCCTAGGGAGATCTCTAGACAAGGACTTCAAACATATCATTGAGTTTGGTTCACCTGGGATCGATGAGTGGATGGATGAGCTTCATGGAGAGGAATATTCCTCAGAGATTGATATTCGATTGGGATATCACTGGATAAAGGATAGAGAGAAGGATACCCACAGGATCGCTCTCAGATGTTACCTTGAGTCCTTGGTCATACCATTGGGGTTGACCAATTCCCCTGACATTTTCTAGTATTGCAGGCAGTGGCAATGGCATCTAGTGTTATTTTCTAATGCTAACAGTATATTCGACAGGACATGGAGAGTTCAACTGAGTCAGATGAGTGAGGTAGGTAGGATTATAGCCATATCATAGTTCTTTCATTTGGTCAAATCCCAAGAGGAGATAAAAATTGTATTGGCTTAGTTCTCAGAGATTCCAGCTGATAGATTGGTGGATGGCATTATCCACTACAAAGGTCACGCACTTGTAGTTCCAAAGTTCACACTTAGGGAGATGATCATGAGGGTTGTGTGTGATTCAGCTTTGGAAGGTAATTTTGAGTACCTGCATGAGTATGAGGTGTCACAGTTAGCAGAGTGGTTCTTTAGGGAGGTGTTTAGATGCCACTGGTTGCGTGAGTACATTGATGGTGATCGGGAAAAAAAAAATTCCCAGTGTGGCTTGGCAGGAGCCGAACATATCTACATGCACAAAGTTGATTCCTAGAACTTGGTTTCCACCAGATGATGGTACACTGGGGACTTGGCTCATTTTGACTTCGATCATTACTAGTATAACACAACAACAAATAATAGGTATTGGGAATGGTGAATTTCCAATTTGGTGGTGGGATCTAGGAATTGATCTGTGTGATATTTTGATTTAGATGAAGATGAGCGACAGATTTATGATAGTGATTAGTCTGCTTTATTTTTGGGATGTCAAGAGAGGGGAGGTTGAGAATTTATCTATATGGTAGGACAGAGTTGAGGCCGGTCATGGATTTGCAGGTTTAGATTTCACTGAGACACCTTCGCAGGAGAGGATTTAGTATAGTGGTTTTAGTCCCTTCATAGAGTTTAGCTTGGGGTTCCAGGAGAGGAGGATGCAAACTAGGAGAGTTGGTTTGACGGTGATGATTAGAGTAGTGAAATGTCAGCATGATGGTACCTTTCCATGATTAGTTTGGGACATTGAGATTATAGTGATTTACAATTCAACTACTATTAGAGAGGAGAACACCAAATTTGACATTCCAGAGTTTACTTTTGGGAGGCTTAAGAGTGTTTTCTTAGAGGGGTGGTCTTTCAAGGAGATGATCGAGTTTTTATAGTTTATGATTTCCTGGCCTATCAGAAGTAGTCTGGTGGATCCTTGTAGTAGCACCTTATGGAACAGTGCTATGGATATATGGTGCTTCTGGTCATACAGGTTAGTTTGGGACCCTGTCACCTTTACCATCTATGGGGTTCATGTGTTGGCATGGAGGGACTTTGTGGATGATATGTTGGGAGATTTTCCATATGATACTTGGATGATTGTAGTAGACAGGAGTGTTGGCATGTTTTACAGACAGTGTGTGCTTTTCATTGATGGAAAGATCAGAGTGTGCATCAAATGGAAAAACAAGAACAATGTAAGTTAAGGAGGATTAGCGCAGAGTCGCACGCAATGCGTAGGTGTGCACCAGGGACGAGGTTAACTCATTGCCAAAGCTCAAGAGAGATAGTGTACTTAGGATCTAAGGTGGATCAAAGGTCGAGGCCTTTGACACTTATAAATTCTTCTAAGTAAGGAGGATGCGTAAGCTCGGGAAGAGAAGTGACATTGATCGTTGGATCCCATTTAGAATTCCTGATGATCGTCATATCTGAATCCAGACAGGAGGAGCACAAAGATGGAGGACATATCTTTGGCGTTAGATCCGAGCGCAGGGTCTGACCATCGTTGGATCAGGGAGAACCTGCACGTTCATTAAAGTGAAAGAAGAGGCGAAATGCGAAATGCTGAATTATGTTGGTTTGACTCCATTTCGAAGTTTCGTAGATCGGGACTTGAAGGTGTTGAGAACTTACACGGCGAAGTGGCGAAATCGCGAAGGTGGACAAAATTGCGAAGAGACGAAATCGCGAAGTGGCGAAATTGCGAGAAGATCTGGGCTGTAGGATCTAGGGTATCTAAGAAGGCTCAATAGCCATTAGATATGGTGAAGCTACAAGGAGGATAAGTCCAAGAGTCATCCAACTCTCTAAAACTATGAAGGAATCCTGACCGTCCATCGGGGACAGTTGTGGACAGTTGATCGAGAGGATGCGTGGTGAAAGATCAGAGCACCACAAAGCTCCATCTCGGAGCTTCGCCTATCGTGACTTGGAGTGACGAGAACCTCCATCACAGGCATCGCGATATGCGAATTCACGATAAGATCTAGACCGTCAATACACCAAAGTCCTAGACCGTTGATCTGAGCTCCATCTCGGAGTCTCACCTATCGCGACTTGGAGTGATGAGAATCTCCATCTAAGGAACAACGAGATGTGAATTCATGATGAGATCTAGACCATTGAGTCATCGAGATCGTGGACCGTCGATTAGGGTCGATGAATATCATAAGTTTGCAATGCCTTTTAGCGTATCCTGTGGTCACCGTGTGTGGTCACGTGGAGGAAGGACCTAGTTCAGATAAGCTCCACCTCAGAATTTCGAGGATCGCGTCTGGGAATGTCGAGACACTGGATCATACGAATGCAAAAATACTGAAAAGGTGAATTGTCGGTGTAACCGTAGGTCACCACCCATGGTCATGTAGAGGAGGGAGCTAGAGCAGCCAAGCTCCTTTTTGGAGCTCGCGACATGAAGAGTCAATATGCCTCATCGCAGAATCTCCAAATTGCGAAAGTGCGAAACACATAAATCACGACAATATCTTTCAGAGCTAATCCAATGATGCAGATGAAACTAAAGGAGATCGAAGGGCTACTGTTTCACGTCACAGTGTAACTGCCAGAAACCACTGATGGTTTCTGCCAGAGGACTCGAAGACACTTCAGGGTGATTGACAGAGGAGATGAAGAATCTCTGGGAATCTTCAAGAGGGATGAAGATGCTCGTGGAGGCTATTGACACATGGATGAGCATTGAAGCCTGTAATTGGAACAGAGAAGGTGAGCTTGACTGTCATAGAGAAGACGAAGAATCTCAACTACCAGAGAGGCTGAGGAATCTCAGCATAACATACAGTGATGCTGAACGAGTGGAAAAATGGCCAGAGAAGCTAAAGAGTCACGATGATGATCAGACAGAGAACTTGAGTTGTGGAGGATATCGACACAGTGTGAGTATGCAGAGGAATTGTGCGCATTGCATGCACAAGGTGCACAAAAGCTATAAATACACAATATAGAGAGGAGATGCGGGGGCTGTTGGAGTTGTTGTTGAAGGTAATTCATGCATGAAGAAGGATCAGAGTGCAACAGCTGAAAAGAACAGAAGAAGAACTGTGCAGTGAAGGGACATGGCACACAGAGCATAAAAAGAAGAAGAACATAATGGGCAGCAGATGCATGCTGGAAGAAAGTGAGGAAGTCCGAGTAACAAAATATTGCAAAACAGTGATGAGACTGGTAAGCTGTTATTGAACACTATATCACTGTAATAGGTTTCAGTATTTCATATTCATAATCCAAGGTGGTTGGGAGGTGCTAGGGAGGACTGGTGTCCTCAGAGGTTCAAGTGGGTGCTTGAACACAGGGAGTTGGTGCTTCCTTCTAGTTGGTGCTAGAGAAACCAGGGAGTTGGTGCTTCCTTCTAGTGGGGTGCTAGAGAAAAACAGAGAGTTGGTGCTCTCAGCAAGTTGCAACTTACAAAATAGAGGTTGTAGCCTCACAATGAGTTGGTGATCATATGTATGATAATGTAAAGAATGTAAATAATACTTATCATATAAAGAAGAAGAGGTTTTTACCCTGTATGGGTTTCCTTGGGAAATATCTGTCTCTGTGTTTCTCATATATGTGACTAATGTTGAATGTGCCACTGTTTATTTCCCTACATTATTGTGATCATCATTGAGTTCCTTGTAAAGATTTTAAAAGAAGCATAATTGTTTAAGCACGGTAACAACTGATTCACCCCCCCTCTCAGTTGTCCAACAGGGAGGTACTGGAGTATTGGGGATTTTACCTTTGATAGTTGGAGACTAGGTGTAGTGGATGCTCTATCAGTTGGTGACCACATATAAATATCTATGATGTATGATATTAGAGTTGGGATGCATTGGATGGGCATGATCCTCGATAGTGGATGTGATCCTTTGAGGCATTACAACTTGTGGATGCAGAGTGGGCACGATGGTCAAATGACTATGATCGGAGTGGTGCAACATCATCATGGTGGTTCCTTTCCGAGGATAGCTTGGGACCCATGGATTTCAGTAGGGGGCAGGGAGGCAATTGAAATAGAGGCGAGAGACAATTTTTTCTCGCATGAGATTGGTTCCCTAGCAAAGAATTACATTGATGAGTTGATCGAGTTGTTGCAACACCGAGTGGCCTTGCTTGTTGGTAGTTTTCAGGAGGCCTCTTACGTTAGTAAATTATCGGACCAGGCCTTCAGAAGAGGATGCTTCACATATTACATGGCAGTTTGGGACCCTGGTATCATTCTCAATCTCAGTCTGGATCAGTCGATAGAGCGTCAGGTCATGATGGCATTTCTCAAGAGGACAAGCAATCTTTGGGAAGGGAGAACATGTCATGTCACCATTTTTGGGTTTCCCTATTTTGTAGTAGAAGGGACTTCCATGGTTTCTTAGTGGAAAAAAATGAGTGAAAAGGAGGTCATTTAATGCCACTTAGTTGGGAGATGTTATGTTTTTAAAGTGAAATTAGGGAAGTAAAGTATTTTTAGATTCATAATTTACTTAACTATTATTAAAGTGACTTTTAATCCTAAAGTGAAAATTGGACTGAAAATTAGGGTTACATTTGATTTATTCAAAAAGGGGAAATTTCTATAATGATTGATTTAGTAAAAAAAGGGAAGTTCTAGAAGGCATGGAGGGAAGGATCTAGAAGGGGTTGGAAAAGTATAAAAGAAGGGTAACCCCTTGTTATCTCTAATATTTGCATGGTCAAATTTTGTTCTTAAAGATTCATATTTTTCCCTTATACTCAAAATAAATCCCTCCTATATCGTTTTGGCTATTAGTAGGTCTTATGAGAGGTTTTGAAGCTTGAAATTGAAGTTTTGAAACAGACGCTACAGGAAGTTCCCGCAACAACCTATTTTCAAGAAAATGACATAGTTTTGGTCTTTTTTTTTTTAGGTTATGGTTGATGGTGAAACATGATAATTAAACTATTCCACACCCTAAAATAGAGATATGACATGAGTATTGAGGCAACAAAAGGTAATGATAATCCATAATGACATGAAATATCATATGCTTTATTTTCTCCTCATAACAAGAAGAGGGGGTTTTGGACATGGTTTTTTGATTCTTAGGGATGCATTGAAACATGTTTTATCCTTAAGACACCATTTTTTTATCATCAATAAAGTGTTTTGGAGGAGTCTTATATGAAAAATGGGAAAACAGACTGCTGAAAACATGGGATTTTCTGGAAATGATTGTTTTTGCAGTCAAGTTCAAAATTCAGTATCTGACCAAATGGAGAGGAATTTGTAAAAACCAAAAGAGGTTTTTATTAAAAAAAATCTCATATAAAAAATCCTCTCTCAGTTTTACACAGGTTTCACTTTTTGGGAGATACAAACAGAGCTTTACAACTCATTTTTCAGATTTGAAAATACAAGAATTTTCCTGTTTCAATCATCATATTTGGGCACAAATTACGAGGATATGGAGAGATATTTTGAAAAAATGAAAGAGGATTTTCTAAATAACAAGATCCTATACAAAAACCTCCCTCATGTTTTACATAGTTGTCATGGTTTTGGAGATACAAGCAGATCTGTATAGCTCATTTTTCAGATTTAAAAATACAAGAATTTTCTTGTTTTAGTCATCATATTTGGACACATATTATGAGGATATGGAGAGGTATTTTGAAAAACTGAAACATTTTTTTTCTCAAGAAAAAGATCATATACAAAAACCTCCCTCGGGTTTTACACACGTTTCATGTTTTGGGAGATAAAAGCATATATTTATAGCTCATTTTTCATAAATTCGCCATATGCTGTGAATTAGGACAATCAACCCTTAGTTCGATTCCACACGTTCCATGAGGAGGTGTCAAGTCAGGAAGACACATGGATGTTTAAGGAGGATATTTTTGCTAAATATCCTCAAATATATTATTTGGTTTGAAGTTATTTAATGCTTTAAATGTCAAACCCTAGATTGTAATCTTGTTGATATGACTAAGTGCAAATTCGATCCTAGGAGGTGTCATCTATGCTTATTTTGAGTAGATCAGATCCAATCTTCAAGATTCTAGTTTCTATCTCATAGATATATAAATCTCATGGAAAATAATATGTAAAGAAGGGGGGGAATTCAGTCCGAGGAACTAAGAGAGATGCAGAAGTTGAACAACCTATGTAATATTTTGAAGATCTTGTCAATACTTCTATGTAAAGATTTCAACTGATAACAAAGTTTTTGATCGGTTTGTTATTATCTGTTAATCATTTTTATGTAATCTTCTTGAATATGTATTTTGCTGCTATCGATTATTCTTATACAAATTCTGTGATGAGAGAGTTATTGTATTGGTTATGCTTTAATTTTTGCCACATGCATATTCAAGCTCTTATATTCATAGTCAGAAAGGGTTTCTGAATGTTGAGTATTCTTCCCTGTAAGTGTATCAAGGATTAGGGTGGTTTTTGATTAACTTGAAGTTTTTTTTCTTCATTTCCTCATTCCATTTTTCTATAGCCTTGGATATGTTCTAAGTTTTTTTATCTTGACCTGCTACCTATAGAATGTTGAGACATGGTTATTGTTTTTAATGGAATCCATGCCCATTGGCCAGTTGTTGATTTGTAGTCATCTCACTGCCTTCATGTTGATCCTACCACTCTCTAAGTTTTCCTAAAACCAATTAAATTAAGGTGTGCTAGGCTTGACTCTTTAGCAGTCAAGAGTCAAATTATAGCGCTAACAACCCTCACTTTTCATTATTATTATTTGATATCTTATTGGAGTGCTCTTGTAGCCAACATTTTCATTGGGGTTTTGGGAAAAACTCTTCCACCATTAAAGTTTGGTTTCAATGGTGCAATATCCACCCTAGCTAAAAAAGAGGGGAATCCATCCAGGATTTCCATTAGAGTTCCAATTTGGTAGCGGGAATCCATCCATGATTTCTATTGGAGATTAAATATCTTAGGATTTTGGATTATTGTTGAAGGGATATTGAAGTGCTCAGGAGGTTTACAAATTTTTATGGAGAAGGTTGAGCTCATAAATTTGCAATATTTTTGAGGGTTTCATAGAACAAGGTTGAAGTAATCCCTGGGAGTCGACTAACGGGTGTCCCGCGAGGCCCCACTAGACAATCGTCTGTGTCCCACGAGGACCTCTACGATCAGATGTTTTCAACGACTGATTAGAGTAGGACGAAGTGAGTTACATGAGTGTATCTTCTGTAATATATTTAGGAGGATCATGGAGACATTCCAGGTTTTTTTTGATTTGTGTACAACTTATATTGCATCCAATAAAGATCAATGTGGGTAGTGTTTGGTGCAATTGTTTTTACAACCAATAGAGATTTGTATTGTTATGTTTTCTGAAGATTCCATTCATAATAAACTTCCATGACCATATCTTCCATTTTGGTGGGTTCAGCTGCGTGCAACATGTTTGATAAAATATCCATTATGGGTATACCAACAAACTGTTTGTGAAAAGTACTCAACCAATCTAACAACACATGTAATGAAAATATTTGATGAAAGTGCACAACCATAAATACATAATTGATAGAAATCCCTTATTTGCCTAGCATATTCCTATTGGGGAACATTGCATCAGAGTACCTAGAGTTCACACCTCATAGTGACCCAGATATTAGAGCCATATATGACCAGTTTTTTTTCCAACATTAGGAATTCCTTGTTTCACATGGTAGTTTATAGGTTCCCTGTTCTACCCTGCGTAGAATCTTTGGAACAGATCATAAGTCACACCGATGAATTAAAATGCACGATCAATGATGTGAAAGGATCCTGCATGGGGATTTTCCTACCCACGGAAGTTAGCAAATACTTCAAGCTCCAAGAGATAAAACAATAACGACTTTGTGGTGGAATTTCATGTACATCATGATGTGAGCAAGTTGGTGGATTTTTGGTGGAATGAAGATAAACTTTTCATCAATTAGACCTCAGGATGGTATGGTACAACTAATCCGAGAGAGACCTACATGTATTTAATGGGAATTATCTATAGATTGTATGTAGAGAAGTATTGTTCTAGGTTTACTTAGGCACATATGGCACTAACATACACATTGGAAATGTCAGGAAGTGTGTTCAACTAGGACACCATTGTAGTGAATCAACTCAACACCAAAATATTTCAAGTGTAGAATCCTGAACCAGGTGAAGTACCTTCATTATACATGGATTATTACCTTTTAGATGTGGTATGTGCAAGAAATGTGTTTTCAGAAATGAACATGAGCTAGCATGTGTCTGAACTTCCTGTGCATGTATACTTTAGCATCTTATGGGAAAATAGATATAAGAATTCATATCCTATGATTTAAGATTTATTCTTAGTCAAACTATATTTCATTATTTTTCATCTAGAATGTACAAGGATTTCCAAACAAGCCAAGAAGATCATCTCACTTGTTGGAAATTGGTATCTTGAAAAGAAATGCACTTACTTTAGGATTTTTAGATCCATTGGCCCCCCACATTTATTACCAGCCTATGTGCCAAACATATTGTCCCTGTGAGAAATATGTTATTAGACTATCCTGCAAGGGTTCAATACATCCTTAGTCAAATATTAAAAGAGAGTATTTATCGCATATGGATTTCAATTCAGTTATTATTTTTTTAAAGATACCACACAAGTAAGGGAAGAAGGTTTAATTCAACTGGAATATAGGTTTGGGACTGGGAGATATTGCTGATTTTTATACTTAAGAAGTTAACTAGTTTAATATTCTTTTACTTATTAAACCATTAGCACAATAACTACATATAAAGGATCACTAAAATAATAACATTCACATCGTGCACAAGATTAACCCTGGGAAAACCCCCTAAGGGGAAAACCCAACAAACTTCCTCAATATAGATTTTCCAACCAAAAACAATGCTTCTCTTCAAGAGAGACCTAACAAAGAAGAAGATACTCCTCTAACCCTTGAATAGGGAAGAGTAGTGCACCACTTAACCAAGATATATCAATGAGATATACCAAAACCCTCCACCAAGTCACCTCCTAGTTGCAACAGTGTCTCCCTCTAAAAATTGCGCACTTTTCTTCTTGGCTACATAGCTAGTGAGTGAGTGTACAAATGAGGTGTTGGAATCCCTTATAAATAGTGGTTTGGACAACCTAAAATTAGGTCTTGGTCGGCCTGTTACTTTACCCTTTTATTTTCTGTTTTACATGACAAGGCACAATAGGGACGACTTTTACAAAGGCACAATATGGCCTAATTAACAAATATAATATAACAATATTCTCTAGGGTTTGTCTTGGTTAAATACAATAAGGACATCTTCTGAATCTACTCAATATTCAACACTCCCTCTTAGCAAGGAAGGTATTCTTCTTGTCATGGTCATCATCACTGCTTCTACGCTTCTGCACACTTGGTCATTGTCTTGTTTTCAATCACAGATCTATATATCATAAGAAGTTATGCACTTTCACCGGCATTTTGTATTGGAATAACATACTAGCATGCATTGGAGTACCAACCTACACTAGGGTAGTGTACCAACATGCACTGGGGTATCATACCAGCCCGTGTTGGAGTTACCATCGTGCGCTGGGGTAGTGTACTAGCCTACATTGGGGTTACCAACCTGTGTTGGGGTAGCATACCATCCTGCGTTGGGGTTACCAACCCACGCTAGGGTAACGTACAAGCCTGTGTTGGATTTACCAACCTATGTTGGGGTAGCATACTAGCCTTTGTTCTGGTTATCAACCTACATTGGGGTAGTGTACCAGCCTGCATTGGGGTTACCAACCTACGCTGGGGTAGTGTACCATCCTGCATTGGGGTTACCAACCTACACTGGGGTAGCATACCAGCTTGCATTGGAGTTACCAACCTGCACTGGGTAGCCTACCATCCTGTGTTGGGGTTGCCAACCTACATTGGGGTAGCATAATAGCCTGTGTTGGGGTTACCAACCTACGCTAGGATAGCTTACCAGTATGCATTGGAGTTACCAACCTACGCTTGGGTAGATTCCTCTACTTGGGATCACATCACTTCCCTCTACTGGGGATCTCATCATTTACCTCTACTGGGGATCACATCACTTCCCTCTTCTGGGGAACACATCACTTTTCGCTATAGGGGAAAACATCACTTCCTAATACTAGGGAACACATCACTCCCTCTCATGAGGGGAAATCCTTCTAGACCACACCAAGCTCTTGTATAAAGTATTGGAACTTCTCTCTTGACAAAGGCTTAGTCAACACATTTGCTACCTACTCGTCGGTAGGAACATATTGGAGCTTTAATACTCCCTTATGTATCATATCTTGGATATAATGGTACTTGATATCAATATTCTTGGACTTTTCATGACACACTAGGTTCATAGACAACTTTATGCAACTCTGGTTGTCATAAAAGATATGGGTTTCCTCCAACTCGAGATCAAACAATTCTGCAATCAACTTTCGAAGCCACACATCTTTGCCACAAGATGACCATGATTCCACATACTATGCCTCTGCAGAACTGACTACCATATAGGTCTTCTTCTCACTGAGTCACGAGATCACAAATAACCCCATACTAAAGAAATATCTGGATGTACTTTTCTGATTTGTGACACTGCCTGCCCAATCTGAATTTGTAATCTTATATCACACTTCGAGATATATCTCGATCCATAATCGATTGTGCCATTTAGGTACCTCATCACATGTTTTTCCAC